>JASCZI010211513.1:0-10802 GCA_036250425.1 Stylosanthes scabra
AATGGCTTGATTGATATCTTCGAAACAAACCTCCTCTTCGAAGATATTATGTTTGGGAGAAAGCTCATCAGATTGATTTACTCTTTCTGTGAGCGGATTGGAAGAACATGAAGGAGAAGAGGTAGAAGAAGATCGTATAGAAAGGCGTCGGGAGAGGGTACGGAAGATGCTAGACATTTTTATAGAAAATCTGATATCATTGCCCTCCTTTGGTTCAGAAAGAACATTTATATTATCACTTAACTATCACTCAAGTTTTGAATCTGGAGATTATAACTCTTTTTTTTTTTTAAGATTACCGTCTTGTTAAAACCATAGCCACTAAGGACTCTTACGTTCTGATCTTATCACTCTCAAGAACATCGACAAATTAGCCTTACTGCCCCACATAATGGGTCTTACTGCTACAGTTCCTTTAAGTGATAAGATTGAACGGCTCGTGCTTCCAGTTTTAATTAACAGTTTTGTTTTCTGGGTTATATCTACAGTGATTATGAACATGAGCAGTGATGAAGAACATAATTTCCAGATCTATGAACGTCAGAGATAGTTTAATGATAATAAAAATATTCCTACTTCCCCATCAGGCTCTGATACCAGATGGCCCTCCTTTGGTTCAGAAAGAACATTTATATTATCACTAAACTATCACTCAAGTTTTGAATCTGGAATATATATATATATATATATATATATATATATTTTAGATGGTGTACTAGGTATTTGGGTCCCTGCGCGGGCCATAGTGATGATGTACATATTATATAACTGTATTGCCATAGTGGATGACCTTAGTACTGTGATGTATTTTGACAAGTGATGATGTAATATGATGTATATTATTTGTGATGTTTATGCTCTCTTTCTTTGTATAATATTTAAATAACCTCGTCACATCAGAAGGAAGCAACAGGCTTATATTTATATACAAGTATGATAGATATGTAGTGGTCCAGTTGTTAGTATTAGTCACGACATACTAAAACTTGGGTCGTTACAACCTCGACGTCATGGGGAAGCACTACTCAGAAGAAAAGCTCCTCAGAAAAATTCTTCGAAGCCTTACTAAGCAATGGTAAACTAAAACCATTGTTATATCTGAAATACACGACATAACCAAGATCACCTATGATGAATTAAGAGAGAAAATCTTGGCTCACAAAATGACTCACCTCGGTCAAGAAACAGAATATATAAGTCAATTGCTCTCAAGTCAAAGATTTCATCAAAAGAAGATGACAGCGAAGAAGATGGTGACGTTTCCGACGATGGATTTGAACTATTTGCTCATAGACTAAGAAGAATGATGATGTTCAAGAAAAAGGAAAATAAATCTTCATCAAACGACAACAAGAAATATCAAAGCAAGGTGATTTTCTATAATTGTAGAGAGCCCAACCAGTATAAATCAAATTGTCCGCGAAAGAAAAAAGAAGAAATCAATAAGAAGGAGAAGAAGAAAGTATTAATGGCTTCATGGGAAGATCTCGAGAATGATTCTAATGATCATGATTCCGATCAAGAAGTCCAACTTTGTCTCATGGATGACTCAACCGAATATGATGAGGTAGATTTCTCCAACCTTTCTAATAAGGAATTACTTGATATGATTGATGATTTAAATGAAAATTCTGGTAAACTCTTTGAAAAATATACTAAACTCAAAAATGAAAATGAAGCCTTGAAGGATGAAATGCTCAACTCACTTTGCAATTGAACAAAACCGATTTTGTTTTAAAAATCGAAAATGAAAAGAAAAACGATTTGAAAAACTCGGCTGAAACCACAACTCTTCTTGCTTCTTAAAATCAAAAAATAAAAACTGAAATTAGCTGTTTAAACAATGATTTGGTTAAGTTCACTCACGGCTCTCACAACCTTAATGAACTTCTTATTAAACAAATGCATCTTTTTATAAAATCCGGTCTTGGCTATGTTGAGAAAAATAAAATTATTTTAAAAAATGATTTTGAAACTTTTACTTCAAAACAAAGCTTTGCAAAGCCTAGTTTTCCAACTAAACAAAAGGCCAAAGCTTTCTATGAACTAAAATCATTTTCAAAATTTGCTAGAAAGAACACTTGTGGCAATTGCAATAGAGATGGTCATTCAACCCCTCAATGCTTCATATCTAAAAGAATTATAAAATGTCGTTTATACAATGTGGTTTGTGATTATAATGCTCTTGGGTAACCAAGAAGAATTAACATCAAAGGATCTAAAAGAATTTGGATACCAAAAGTTTGTTGAAAGTTTGCAGGTTTGTCTTACATCCGCAAGAAAAGGAGAATTGTGATATCATGATGAATTTTCAAAGCTTATTACATGAAAGACCTTCAAATGGAAAGAAGGAATTTAAACAATTGTTTCTTTCGTTTTAAAGTTGAACCTTTAAGTATCCAAGAAGTTCTTGCTAGTTCATTTTGGGTTAAGATTTCGAAAGAAGAACTTCATTTCTTAAAAACCATATATGGAGTGTTGTTCCCAAACTAAAAGGAGAAGCTCAAGTGGAATATGATGTTTCCATGACAACTCAATCAATGCTTCGACAAAGAGGAAGCAAGGAACAATTGTTGAGTTCAAAAACTGTTTCTTTATGATGATTCCAACTCTTCTAGTTACTGCACTAATCATCTTAAATTCTTTTAATTTATTCTGGCTACACCCCTTCCGACAGCATGGGGGCCTTAATGATACATACTCAACGCGGTTCAGTTGCATCATTAGTGAGTTCATCCTGGTGACATAGGGTTGACTCGAGTTCTATTGTAAGACTTAGGTCCCCCGCTATTGTGTATGCCTAGGACATTCGGATAGGGGTTAACTCCACCACACTGTGGTGGTTAGTTTCCTTTAAGTGACAGTCCATCCAATTTGGGATCGGTAGTGATCATAGGGACGCACAGTATTTCAACTCATTGCCGGGAACTCTTTAATTCATTACTATTTTTACTCTGTTTTCCTGCGCTCTCAAACAACCAATTGCAACCAACCCCGATATTTTCTCAACCAAAAACAAAACCTCAGTTTCTGCTTCCTACGGAGAATGACCCGAGTCTAGTACTCAGTATTTTCCCTGACAAGGCCGTCGGTTAAGTTTTTGGCGCCGTTGCCGGGGGAGGCAGAAATGTGTGTCTGTTTTTGATTGATTATAAAGATGTGAATACTGTAAATATGATAGTCTTTTAATTTTCTTTAGTAGTGTAGTTTTCTTTTTGTTTTACCTATGAATTGTTATTTGAATGCTAAGATCGCACTCGAACCCTGGCTTGTTGTTGTTCGATCCTTAAATTGAACGAATTTTACGCCGAGCAAGACAAGCTAGGCGCCGAGCTGAACTCGCGAGACTGACATCTGATAACAATCCTTTTAACTGGTCTGATTGTGATTCTGACTCTGATACTCGAACTACTTCTTTTGATACAGGTACCTTCACCATGGGTGATAGACTGACTTTTAAGCAAATTGGCGGTGCTAGCACAGCGCTAGACAACCAGCCTAACAGATTTCCCGAACTCAATGCGAACTTTGAACTCAAGTCTGGTCTGATAAATCTCCTTCCTAGGTTCTATGGTAGGCCGGGTGAAGACCCGATTAAGCACATCAAGGACTTTGAAGTTATCTACACCACCACTAGAAGGACCGGTGGTGACGAAGATGCTGTCAAAGCATTTGCTTTGCCTTTCTCTTTGGATGATAGAGCGAAGGATTCGTATCACACTTTGCCTGCTGATGTAACTTCTGATTGGTCAGCCTTTAAGAAGAGATTCTTGGAGAAGTGCTTTCCGCCCTCCAAGACGAATGATATTCGCAAGGAAATTTTCGGAATTGCTCAACTTCTTAGGGAAACTCTGCACAAATATTATGAGCGGTTCAAGAAGTTACTCTCTTCGTGCCCCCATCACTCTACATCAGATTTTCTGCTAATCAACTACTTCTGTGAGGGACTGATACCCAATGATAAAGCGATGATTGATGCCTCGAGTGGAAGAGCTCTGATGAATAAGACACCAGAAGAAGCGCATGAATTAATTCAGATTGTGGTCGATGTCAATCAGCACTTTAACACTGGGGCCAACAGTAAAGGTGTATATGAGGTTGCGCCCTCTAAATCGAAATTTCTGGCTAAGTCACTTGCGGATATTGCTGCAATGCTTAAGGAAATGAAGGAAGGGCAACAGTTGACTCCAACTCTCTTGAAGCGTCAACCTGACACTTCACAACAGAAACCAGTTAAGCATTGTGGAATTTGCTCTTGCAACTTCCATCACATTGACGAGTGTCCCAGCTACAAGAGGACAACAAGGTGGCCGTTGCAGAGAACTTCTTTAAACTCACTACGATACCTCCATACAACAAAGAGTATTATACCTAGGGGTGGCGCGATGGTCAGCCCACTCGTTGGAACCCACCTCAGCAGCAGCAAATCCAACCTCAGCAACCATACACCTACTGTCAACCCCAGAACTCCCGAAACCCCAGATATCAGGCCCCACATAACTGCCAACAGTATCCTCCATCCAGCAACCCTCTAATAAACTATGATGAAGGCCTCCGCACTTTCCAAAGAGAAAACTAAGAAATAAGAGAGGCGTAGAAAAGAATGAAGTCTTAGCTAACCCAACTGACGGAAATACTGCAGAGGATCACCAACCAGCCAAACCAAACCCAATCACCTGCCCCTAGTCCGTTACCATCACAACCCTTACCAAACCCCAAAGGGGGCGTAAATGCTGTCCACGGGAAGGGGGCAGAGGGGGAGGAAGATGAAGACGAAAACAAAGAAGGGAGTGTAGTTGGTGGTACGATCTGCTAGCACAATTAGTGAATTCCGACGATGAGGAGGATAAGGAAAGTGAAGATGAATTCGATGAAAATGAGGATGAGGATGATGAAAGCGAAGAGGAAAACAGTGAAGATGAATCTGACGAGGAAGAAGATGGGACCGAAGAAGAAGAAGAAGAAGAAGAAGAAGAAGAAAAGGACGAAGAGGGAATCTATAACAAGGAAATGACATTCTTCATAGCCACCCTCTTCAATGATAAGGAGATCAAAGAAGAAGTCCATGTTAAATGTAAAGAACCCGACCCTTGCCTTCTTACCTGTGTAATCAAAGGAGTGGAAGTGCGAGAATGTTTATGTAACCAAGGAGCCTGTAGTAGCGTTATGTCTTACGAGCTCTACAAGTTTTTGAAGTTAGGACCCCTCAAGGAAACAAAAGAGATATTCACTACTGCAGACGCTAGTGTTGTGTCAGTAGTAGGGATTGCAGAGAATGTCCTAGTCAGGATAGGGGAACTAACAATTCCGGCAGACTTTCACGTCATAAAACCCATAAAAGGAGAAAAAGGGGAACGCCACAGGTGCTTCTCGGAAGGCCATTCCTGAAGACTGCAGAGTTCAAGCTCATCTAAAAATGTGATATTTACCTTCTCAGTTGGGAATACCATCGAGATATTCCACCTTACACCACTCCAAAGCCTCGGAAGAAAGGCTTCCACCAACTGCAGGTGGACAAAGGAAGGAAGGTCACAAGGAAGAGGGAGAAAGCTACAGTGAAGATGAAGAAAAACTCGGGAGGGAAAGCTCCTGATAAAGGAAGATCACTTGTCAAATCCCAACCAACTGAAGGGAAGAAAAAGAAGGCATTGTCAACCCTTGAGAGAAAGAAAGAGGTAAAGAAGAATGAGACCAAATTCCAAGAGAAGAAGGAAAAACAAGAAGAAGATAGAGGGCAGTAAGAAAAAGAAAAATCAGAAGAAGAAAAAGAAGTACCAAGCCAAAGAAGAGTTGGACAAAGCAACAATAAAGTGTCTGAGCTTCAGTTGCTTCTTAGGAAAGATAAAAGGATTGAAGAGGATTTTTCGCCAAAGTAAAGAAGCAGACGTTCATTTGGTGAAAAATAAGTCAAAGTGGAAATGAGTATCACCAGCATCTATGCATTCAACTTAAGGGCGTTAAACAAAAGTGCTAGACTGCTAGGTGGGAGACAACCCACTGTGATAACACTTTTCTAACCTTACTCTTTGTCTAGTTATCATACATTTGCTTGATTAATTGCATTAAGCGTTAAAGCATAATTAGACTAGTTTAAGGTATATATATATATATATATATATATATATATATATATAAAGGGAGGTTGTGCGTACACACCCACCCCTATGTGTACACACCCCAGAGCACGCTGAGGGTGAGCCGAAGAGACACACCTATGCATACGCACAGCATATGCGTACGCACCCATGCTATGCGTACGCATCCGTAAGCAGACAACGGAAAAAAATAAAGGAGTCCATAAAAGGACTCTTCATGCACTCGCTTTCACACTTATTCTCATAACTTTCCTTTTTCTTCTTCATTTTCCCATTTCTAGTAAGTTTCTCTCATTCTTCTCTTTTATGTCTTCAACAAATCTTCTCTTTTCATGGTTTCATTTATTACTTTTCATTATTTCTTCTTTCCTTTATGGTTTAATTTAATGCTTTTAGTTAGTAAGTAGTTAATACATAATAGGTGAATAGTCTCAAATTAGATAGAAATGGTTAGAACATAGGCATAAATGACCTTTTACCTGCTGATATGCTTATTTTTGTAACGACCCAACTTTTGGCATGTTGACTGATGCTCTAAGTTAGATAGTTACCCTTTGGTCGGCCCTATTGACACTCCTACTTACGCATATATTATTTAATACATAAAAGCCTGTTCATACGTCTCTCTATGAAGTGTGATTTTAAGCGATCGTCATAGTAAAGCATATGAAAATATAGTTGACAAATAAATCATAACCATGGATATATCATTCACAATAAATTAAGATCAAAATAAGACTTTATATCCATTCATAAATTTCAACATGTACAATAAGGATACATCTTCTAAAGAGAAAATATATAGTAGTAATAGTAATAGGATGAAAACCATAACTAACCAGCTTCTAACAAACCTATCCCTCTATGTATCTGTATACGTAATCGAGGGAAATTATGCCATATTGGTATGAGATAGCCTGTCGGGGATTTTCCTTGAACCATCTTGCAAGTTGTCAAAGAAAATTTTCACGTAACCTCTGTCTCTTTACTGAAGCCAAAATAAGGATAAGGGGTGAGAACCTAGTGTTCTCAGTATGGGAAGGGGAAATACAAAATATCAAATCTTATCATTTTTATTGTAGGAAGTATAGGAAAAGAGCAGTAGATCTTTTCCTTTAGCCCATCTTTTATGTATATATATATATGGCTATCATTGCTCTGGTTGAGATTAACACATTTCAATATCACATTTTCACCAAGATAGAATAATAATAGTTCTATTTTCGTTCTCTCATTCTTTCCCCATTCTTTTATTCCAAGAGTCTTTAGATGCTTCAATCTGTTATAGTTCTTGAACTGCATTCATTCTTTCTTCTCAATTTACATGGTATCTAGAGCAATCTAAGATCCATGGCTCTTTCTCTCCCATCTATTGCTTCTGCTGTAAACAAGTATTCCCTCACTCCTATTGCTGAAAAGCTTGATGATTCTAATTTTGTTACACGGCAAAGGCAAGCTCTCTTTACCATTAGAGGTCAAAATCTTCAAGATCACATAATTGAAGGAAAGCTTCCTCCAGAATTTGAGTCAGAATCTACTAGAGCTGCTGGAACAGTTTCATCAAAATTCACTGATTGGCAATTGCAAGACAACAACTTATGCTCTTGGTTTCTTGCCTCTGTGGATTCTGATATAAAAAATTGCATAGCTCATTTCACCATTGCTTTAGAAATTTGGCAGGATCTGTAACAATATTTTGATGAAATCACGAAGACTCAAGTTAAACATCTCAAGCATCAATTGAAGAATATCAAGAAAAAGAATCTTTCTATAAAAGAATACCTCATCCAGATCAAGAAGGTTGTTAATTCTTTAGCTGCTATTGGAGAAAAGCTCAAACATGAAGAACATATTCAAGACATATGTGAAGGATTACCAGAAGACTATTCCAACCATATTTCTTTGGTTCAAGCTAAACCTGAACTGTTCACAATTGGTGAGGTTCAGACTCTTCTTCTCTCTCATGAAGATACTATAGAGAAATATAAATAATTAGCCATACAATCTGTTCAGGCAAACATGATTCAGAGTCAATCTTTTTCAAGAAACAATGGTAGAGACAATGGAGGTCGTAGAGGAGAACGTGGTGGTAGATTTACTGGAGGAGGCAGAAATTCATGGCAAATCAGCAATAGACCTAGTTGTCAAGTATATGAAAGACTTAGTCATACTGCAGTTCAGTGTTTCTACAGGTTTGATCAAGCTTATCAAGGTTTTCCACCTTCAAATCAAACGTCTAATTCTTCTTCTTCAATCAACAATAAACCACAACCACCTTCCTCCTCCTTCCATCAACCTCGATCCTACTTAGTTACCAACTATGCTTCATTATATCAATCTTGGTATCCAGATTCTGGTGCCTCTCATCATCTCACTCATGACTCTTTAAGCCTTGTTTCATCTTCTGATTACACAGGTCCTGATCAACTCTACCTTGCTAATGCCTCAGGTATTCCTATTGCTAAAACAGGTCATTCTTTTCTTCACAATTCTGTTACTCACACTACTTTTCTATTAAAGAATCTTCTCCTTGTTCCTGAAATTGCTAAAAATTTGTTGAGTGTTTCTAAATTCTGTCAAGATAATAATGTCTTTTTTGAGTTCCATGCTTCTCATTGTGTTGTCAAATCTCAGGTGACTCAAGAAGTGCTTTTTAAAGGACCTCTTAAACATGGATTGTATTGTTTTGAGAATCTTATTGTTCCTAAATCTCTTTGTAATAATTCTGATTTTCATGCTTTCATTGCTCAGTGTAATTCTAATATTGTTTTGTGGCATAGACGTTTAGGCCACCTATCCAATTTGATCGTGAAAAGTGTATTACAACATTGTAATATTCCTTACATAAATAAAACTGATTCTGATTCTATCATTTGTGAATCTTGTTGCTTAGGTAAAATTTCCTGATTCTACTACTTTATATCATCATCCTTTAGAACTTATTTTTATTGATGTTTAGGGTCCATCATTCATTGCATCAAGGTCTGGTTTTGCTTATTATATTAGCTTTGTTGATGCATATAGTAGATATACATGTCTATATCTTCTACACTCAAGATCACAGGTGTTTGAAATTTTCTGCCAATTTAAAACTCTCATGGAGAAACAAACAGGTTATCTTCTTAAATCCATACAAACTGATAATGCAAAAGAATTTCTCTCTAACTCTTTTAAGACATATCTTTAGAGAAATGGCATCAATCATAGGCTTTCCTGCCCTCACACCCATCAACAGTAAGGAGTGGTTGAGAGGAAGCATAGACACATGGTTGACATGTAATGCCTGAAATCCTTACGGAATCTCAAACTTCCACCGGCAAGTGCACCGAATCGTATCAAGTAATAAAGAGTGAGTAGAGTATCGTTCCCACGGAGATTAAATAGACTTAATCAATAATGACTAATTAATTATCTAATTAGACCAAATAAAAATCAAGCGAGATATAATATATCTAAACCTAATCATAACTAATCCTAATCAAATCAAAACAAATCAAATTCAAATCTAATCAAATCTAATATTATCCTAAACAAATCAAATCACTAAGATCATGCAAAATCACTCAAATCCTAATTAAATCACTAAATTAACAACTTGGACAGCAAGCAAGTAATTGAGAATTAATGAATAATAATGAAGCATAAGCCAAGGAATAAGAGATGTTCATCCAAACACAACTCTAATTCAAATAAACAAGTAACTTCACATGCAAGCAATCATCAATTCATATAGAACCCTAATTAACTAAACCTTAATTTCTTAGTGATTTAGTTTCTCTAATCCTAATTAATTATTAATCTCTTAATTAATCAAATAGGAAAAGAGGTGAAGAATAGATCTGATTCAATTATGTAAATCACAACAAGAATTAATTAGTTATCTCTAATCTAATAAACCCTAATTGGAATTCACACAATAGCATAATCAACCAATTAATTATCTCTAATTTACTAATTAATTATGAAGTACAAATCTCATACATAAACAATTTAGGTTTCTGTCAAAATCACTAAATTGAAGGCAAGAAATTGAGTTACCTCTCAGTTAACTAATTCCCAAAATTGAAGAATAGAGATGTTGCACATAGAATTGAGAAGCTTGCAATCAAAGAGAACTTGAATTCAAATCATGGATCTGTGCTTGGAATGGACAGAGCTCCCATTCCTGAGCTTATGGAGAATTAGCTACTCATAATCATGATGAACATCACAAAACAGAGAAGGAAATTCATTGAAAACCTAATTACTGAGTATGAACGTGATAAACAGAGGAGAGGAGAAACTTGAATCTAAAGTAAGTGTCGCTGCTGAATCCCTTTTCTAAACCTAACTTATAACTATATATACTAATTACTAAACCTAATTTACATTCACTTGAACGAACATGTTGCAGACTTGGGCTTGAGATGAGTGGTCAGGTTGGGCCTTGGTACCTTGAGGGAGTGTCACGCTGAGCCTACGTTGTGGCATGAGTGAGGCGCAGTCATTGGGTATTGTTTGAGGCTGGATCCACGCTGGGCTCACGTTGGGGCGTGATGATGACGCGGTCATGGGATGTGCTTCACGCCTGGATCACGTTGCTACTTGGTTTTGGGCTTCCTTGCCACACCTAGGCGTGGTGAGTGGTGAAAGCCCACGCCTAGGCGTGGCCTAAACGCGGTCCTAGCGCCATTTTGGGCCTTGGATCACGCCTGATTCACGTTTGAA
>JASCZI010211513.1:10905-35190 GCA_036250425.1 Stylosanthes scabra
ATTATGCTTTGCTCCTAATTTCTTTTCTTTGTAATTTCCTGTAAAATATAACAAAACACTCAAGATGGTAAATGATTGTAATTTGAATATATTTACTTGAGTATTAAGCTAAATTACCGTTAAAAGCACATGAAATTAGGGCCTAAAACCATCAGTGATGCACACGCATCAACATGGGTCTATCACTCTTAGCCACTGCCAAGCTACCAAAAATTTTCTGGGAGGATGCCTTCTTAACTGCTGCTTATTTAATAAACCGTTTACCTTCTAAAGTTTTGAATTTTAGCTCACCTTATGAATTGCTTTTTAAAACTAAACCAGATTACTCCTTGTTAAAAGTGTTTGGTTGTGTTTGCTTTCCTCACCTTAGACCTTTTAACACAAGTAAAATTGATTATAGATCTGAAAAATGTATTTTTCTTGGCTACGCCCCTCAATCTAAAGGCTTCAAATGTATGAATTCTAATAAGAAGGTTTTCATTGCTCGAAATGTGATATTTGATGAGACTTGTTTTCCTTATTCTGATATGTTTCCCAAGGGTTTTGATTCTACTGATGATTATACTAGTACTTATGATAAATCCTATGCTCCTATCTCTATACAATTTCCCTCTACTACTGAAAGTCATAATTCACAATCTGTTATACCTGCTACTTCTAATTCTGATTCTAATATTCCTTATACTGTTGTCAAACCTCTTTCTAACACATCTCTCACTTCATCACCCACCAACACTGCTTCTACACCTATTCATTTTAATGATTCTAACACTGCTTCTGATATTTCCAATCCTAATATCACTAACACAATTCCAATAAATGATATAGAAATTCATTTACCTATGTCTAAGAGTTCTACTTCACAAGATACAAATCACCATCCTATGATAACTAGATCTAAAGCTAATGCTGCTAAACATTCAGCCGTTACTCTCCAAAGTGCAGACTTATGACTTGACTAACAACATTCCTAAGAATGTTCCTCAAGCCTTAAGCTGTCCTCACTGGCAATATGCTATGCAAGAAGAGTTCAATGCCCTTAATAATAATAAGACATGGCATTTGGTATCTCCACCACCAAATTCCATAGTCATTGGTTGTAAACAAAGGTGTAAAAATCGGATCGGACCGGCAGATCAGACCGCTCTAACCGGGAACCGGACTACTAACCAATCCGAGCAAGCAATCAGATCGGAGATGCATGTGAACCGGCAGAACTCGGGTTGAATCGGCCAGTTCCGTTAGAAATCGGCGACTCGGCCGGTTTATGAAAACCGGACTGGATCAATTATTAACTTTTTTTAAAAAAAATAAAAACGCCAAATGGCGTCGTTTTGCAGGCAGCAAAGGAAAGAACCCTAAAATCCTTTGTTCTGCTCCGATCCCCCCAAATCCCACAAGGCCACAACGGCACAAGCACAGCACAAGCTGCTACCGCTTACTCCCTCACCCCCCAAATCCCAATTCTGTCACCGAACCACCGCCGGCTACCCCGTTTTTCAGCCTTGCTGCTGTCGCCGCGAGTCGTCCCTGCCCGTCGAGTCGCTGCGAGTTGTCCTTGTCCACCGCTCTCAACTGGGTTTGAAGAGTTTGTGGATACACTAGTTGGTTTGTGTAAGTCTCTTTTTGTGGTACATGATTCACTTCTGATATTGGCTCTTATCAAAGAGAAATATGATGAAGTTAAGTGTTTGCAAGGAGAGATTTTGTATGTTCCAGAGAAATGGGCTCCTCTTGATGTTGTTTTTCTCTATTTTCTTCCTGCTTTGCCCTTCAAACTTGATCAGATTTTGGGGTCTTTGGCTAATAAATGTACACCTGGTAAGTTTTTTTCTTGTGATTGAAGTTTGTTCTTTTAATTGGTTACTTTGCATTTCACTTCAAATTGTGTGTTTTAAAAATGGATTCAATTTTTATGCACCATGTTGTACACAGCACAATCATGTGGTGTTATATAAATGAAAGTAACTATGTTTTACAAACACTACTTAAAGATCATTCAAAAGAATGAATTTGACTGAATGCCAAAAAGGTTGATAGTGTCAAAATTGGTTACAGGAGGATGATACTGTGAATATAGTTTGGTTTTTAATTATGTATTGTGAGGTAGAAATTCCAATAAACCTTTTGTAATATTAATTGTAACATGTACACTTCTTCACACATCTTGCCTTTCATCAAGCTTTGAGTAATGTTTTGCCCCAATATAAGAAATAGCTATGGAGTGAATGCTACTTGCATACCAAGATTTCTGCACCTATTACCAAAGACTGGCTCTTAATTTGCTTGAACTGATGTTTGAACAAGAGGATAGATTAAAAATGTCAAATTTATATACTCCTTAGGTACTACTTTAGGAGAGAAACTAAAATTTTCAAGTGTATATAAAGAACAGTGCACCATATGAAATATGAACCAGATGGCATGACCTTTTTTTTCTTTTTTTCTGATTTTCACGTAGGGGCTTAAAAGTAGCCTGGAGATTTTCGTTGATGAGTTTGAAAGATATGTTTTTGGAATGCTTTATATTAATGTTAACTTGCTATTGATTTGTGAAAAATTATTTGAATGTTAGATCAATTGAATTTGGAAGATGATCAAGATGTTGCACCTAATAATTCTATGGAAAATGCAAATCAAAATGAAGACATCTAAGCTACAAATGTTAACTCCTTGGGCATAGTTTATAACTTAATGCTTTGACAGATGTTGTATGTTTGTAATTTGGTGTGTTCATGTGTTAACTGTTAATTATCTTGTATCTTAGTATTTTAGTATTAGTTATTATTTGGAATTTAGACTCTTATGACTGTTAAAAGACATGTATTTCAAGTTGTAATGTTAAATTTTTTGTAATTTATGTTTTTGCGCATTTGAGACCGGTTCAGCGGTTCAACCCCTGACTCCACGGTTGAACCCTTGACTCCATGACTCCGTAGGCTGACCGGTTGGATGACCGGTTCGGTTCTTACAACTATGGTTGTAAATGGGTTTTCACCATTAAAGAGGCCCTGATAATTCTATTAAAAAGTATAAAGTTAGGTTAGTGGCAAAATGTTATCACCAAATTAAAGGCATAGACTATTCTCAGATTTATAGTCCTGTTATCAAACCTACAACGATCATAATCATTTTATCTTTAGCTATTTCTAAGGGATGGTCTCTACGTCAATTTGACTTCAACAACGCCTTTCTCAATGGCAATCTAAGTGAAAATGTATATATGCAGCAACCACCAGGTTTCACTAATTCAAATTCAGATTTGGTTTGTAGATTGGATAAGGCTATCTATGGCCTCAAGCAAGCTCCCCGTGCCTGGTTATCTAAATTCAGTAATACTTTGTTTAGCTTTGGTTTTTCAAACACAAAAGCTGATCCCTTTCTTTTCTATAAGTTCTCTTCGAACTCTGCTATCTATGTTTTAGCCTATGTTGGTGACATTGTCATCACAGGCAATAACAATACAGAAATTGAACAAGTTATTCAACAATTACATTCATTATTCTCTCTTAAGGATCTTGGTACATTGCATTATTTTCTTGGCCTTGAATTTAATTTTTTGCCAACAGGAGAACTTCACATTTCTCAAACCAAGTATATCAATGATCTTCTTAAAAGAGCTAACATGCAGGGATCGAATTATGTGCCTACTCCAATGTTATCCACAACTAAACTTTCTTTACAGGGCTCAGATTTCTTTGAGAATCCAACCCTTTATCGTTCCCTTGTTGGGGGATTACAATATGCAACATTGACTCATCCTGAGATTGCATTTTCTGTCAACAGAGTGAGTCAATTCATGCATAAACCACAACAGGAACATTGGCGAGCTGTTAAGCGAATTCTTCGCTATCTATCAGGTATGGCTACTCATGGCATTCAATATACTAAGAATACTGATTTTCGTCTTCTTGCCTTTTCAGATGCTGATTGGGCCAATGATATTGATGATCGAAGATCCACCAGTGGCTATTGTATCTTTCTTGGTAGCAATCCTATTTTTTGGTGCAGCAGGAAACAAACCACTGTCAGCAGATCTTCTACTGAAGCTGAGTACCGGTGCTTAGCTGACACAGTTGCTGAACTGCTTTAGATTGAAAAACTGCTTTGCGAAATCAAATTATTGTCTCCTATACCATCTACCATTTTCTGTGACAATTTAGGGGTTGTTTTACTGGCTACAAATCCAGTTTTACATAGCAGGAATAAACATTTTGAAGTTGATTTACACTTTGTTCAAGATAGAGTGTCTAAGAAACAATTACATATATTCACATTGATGCTCAAATAGCAGATATTCTAACCAAGCCTCTAGCTACTCCTTTGTTTGACAAATTTAGGATCAAACTTAGGGTTGTATTGTATTACCTCCTACCCTTAGTTTGAGGGGGGTGTAGGAAGTATAGGAAAAGAGCAGTAGATCTTTTCCTTTAGCCCATCTTTTATGTATATATATATGGCTATCATTGCTCTGGTTGAGATTAACATATTTCAATATCACATTTTCACCAAGATAGAATAATAATAGTTCTGTTTTCGTTCTCTCATTCTTTCTCCCTTCTTGTATTCCAAGAGTCTTTGGATGCTTCAATCTGTTATAGTTCTTGAACTGCATTCATTCTTTCTTCTCAATTTACATTTATCATTTTATCATAATTCCATTATGTCATTACGATAATAAACTCATACCGATCATAGGGGTTCATTGTACTTTCTTATAACGTAATTCACATAAAAGATAGCAATCACAAACAAGCATGACACATACAAGTAAATCATAATCACAAACAAGCACGCACACTTAGATAAATGCAACAAACAAGTATGATGCATGTCTGATCCTAATCTTGATCATGAGCTCATGTGTTAATTATCACCAAGAACCTGACGGCATCTCCGAAATAGGCGTTACGTAACGCTGTCCCTATTTCAGAAATTTGTTTCCTGCATGAGCGTTACGTATCGCCGTCCTCATGAGAAAACTATCTTTCGAGTCCATCAGTGAGCGTTCGCATCGCCGTCCTCACTGAGGGTGAAATTATCAAACTGTAAGCAGGACAAAACCATTGTGTCCTCACTGTGGACGAGACTAAACCATCATCCCCACAAAGTTTTAGTAGCACTAAGCAAGTGGGACGAAACCACCATCCTTGCCAAGCTTAAACTATAATCGTTTTCATTTATGAATCGATTTGACCAGATCATTTCTTTTTGGACAACGAACTATTTACTTTGGAATCATAAGATTATTGATTCTTTACTTTCTCATATTATCACATAAAAAATGAAATTAATGTTTCCGGATGTCCCATATTATGTTGTATCCATGTCCGAAATCCTATCAGAAAAGAAATGAATAAATCTATTTTGAAGGAAACAAAAAATTAAAAATGACTAAAAATATTTTTTGAGCGCTTTATAAATAAAATCATCTAGTAACACGAAAAAACGTAAATATTAGCACAGAAATAAAAAAAAAATTCGTATTAATGTTTACATTTTTCTGTGTTGCTAAATGATATGTACATGTATATACAATGGTATACATAGAGTAATTTTGAGGAATTTTCAAAAAATTATAAAGAACCAACGACATCTTGTATAGAGAGCCCAAAAAACTTGGAATCTATGAATCCTTAAGATTTGGAGAAACAGCTATTTTGAGGAAACAACATACTAAAAAAATGGTTTGAGCGTGAAGAGAACATGGAGTTTAACCGTGTAAACACTAAATAAGGAGTTGACTTGAGTTTCTTTTGGTGAACGTATGCTAAAAATAAAAAAAGCTATGGCTGTTTCCTGTTTGGCTGCCGCCACACCTGGGGCGGCGGAGTACCGATGACTCTCGTCATCATCATCATTTGACCCCTTCACTTTCCACTATCTCAAATTCCACATCCATTTTCTAAACTTATTCAAATTTATAAACAATCCGTCCCTTCCCCTATATATTGCATAACAAGTTGTTTTTAGTAATTTTATCAAATATATTTTGGATAGTTAATTTTTTTAAATATATAAGATTTAATAATAACTCTCCAAAGCATAATTTTTACACAAATAAATTAGGTATAAAGTTTTTTTACGAACTCTTATATTTATTTTTGAATTATCAAGCATTATTGTTTGATTAGCCATAAAATTATTGAAAATTTAATTTTTTCGGGAGTATATATTTTGTAAATCGAAAATTTTAGGATAAAATTAAAATAAAATGAGACATAAAAGATATTTTTTAAAATGTTTAGCAAATTTAAAAAACAAAAATATATTATACCTTTAATAATTTATTAGCATAACTTTTCAATAATAATATTAATAATAATAATTTATTATCACAGCAAAAATCACTCAAATAACTTATTTTCGTGAAATTACTCACAATATTGTTGATGTTTCTTTTTTCTTTTCTTCTATTATTATTGTTGTTTTTGTTCTTTAGCTACTACCTCCTTTTTTTTTTCTTCTTCCTCGTCCTCCACCAACTCATCATCGTCTTCTTCTTCTCAACATACTTCTTTTTGATTTATTTTTATATTTTGTTATTGATATAAAATAATTTGTGTAATTTTATGTTTTTTTTATCTTAATAAAGAATTTCATTCGAGCAAATTAATAAGTTTTTAAGTTAGCATAGAGGATTTCACATTCTAGTACGTACAAGTTTTATATGGCACAAACTTTGTTCTATATCTCCCAATTCTCCGATATATATGGACACAATTTAAAACAAACATAATGAAACTAGGTATACATAAAATTTCTTTCATGACTCATTATATATTAAAATGTATCTTAAATATAATAAAAAATAAATAAAAAAGACTAGAGAGTCAACGCATTATAACCAATAAGGAACCAATACATAGCTATAAATGATAAATCATATAAATTTTGGATGATAACTTAATTTCGGATAGATGAGTTACGGATGATAACTCATATAAATTTTGAATGATAACTTAATTATTCACCCCCTAACATTTATTCCGTATCACTGTTCTAATTATTACTCATAAAATTTTGAATTACATGTTGTGCGTTTTATTTTATTTTGTTGTTACTTTTAAATTTTTTTGGTGAAATAAAGGAGGATTTCACACTGAAAATATATTTATTACTTAAAGTGCCATAGAATTAAATTTTAGATGTGTTAATAATTTATTTTGTCGGTTATTAAGTTATTTTGGATGTGTCTTGAAGATTTGACTTAAAAAAATTATAAATTTCATACGTGTTTTTAATTTATTTTTTGTTTAATTATATTATTTTAGATGTATTTATAACTTATTTTGTGTGTTATTATATTATTTTAGCGATGCTTGAAAATATTTTTTTATTATTTCAATCAATTAAATACATCTAAAATAATATACGAAAGTTATATTTTTCTATAAATATATCCAAAAATATTAAGAGTTTTCTCTTTTTGAAGTAATGAAATGCTATTAGTTCTAATTAGTTAATGCATATGCTTTGAGTTTGTTATGTTTTTAGATTTTGAATTTAGTTAGAATTTACTATTTTTTTATTAATATGTAAATTAAAAAAGTAGACGTATCTGTTTTAGATTTAAAATTAATTTAAAATAAATTATTATTGCTAGTTTAAAATGGGAGAAGGAGAATTTTAAAAAAAAAAATATCTAAATATATTTGTTTTAAGTAATGCTAAGGAGTCAACGACAACACCACTATTTTTCTCTTTAAGCATTATAAGAGAAAAAAAAAACAAACTGCAAAACTAATAATAGAGTGTTAGTTAAAAAAATTATTTTTATATCTATTTATTTTAAATTAAATTATATAAACATGTCTCCTATTAATTTAGATGATAAGTAATAAAAATTTAAAATAAATTAATATTTAAATATTATGAATAACTTATGGATGGACACCTACCTTATTCAAACACACAACATAGAAGAAAAAAATACAACAGCGAGAGATAGGTACCGTTAGAGCGAGGACAATCAACTTATCAACTTATTTCCTTAAACTTCCGTCACCCTAATCAATCAAGGAAAATACAGAAAGAAAAAGCTTCCAAGAACAATCATGTTTCTATTACTTTTATAAAGAGTCTTCTTTGCTTATATATATTTTTCTCTTAAAAAATATATACAAGAATTTTCTATTGTTTTCTTTCTATTTTTACTCTATATTGCTAAAACTAAAAATAAAAAAAGATATGCAATAAAAATGCCTTAAAAATTTAAAACTAAACCTCATTTTATTCCTTAGGATGTGTTATCTCCGTTAAAATAGTTTCTAAAATTTTAATTATTTTATTTTAATTTTTGAAATTAAAAAATTATACTAAATTGATCCTGACCTTATTTCCGTCAAATTATTTCAATTATAGTGGCCATTAAAATTTTAATTTAGGTGCTATGTCCTATGCGTAATTCACAAATTTCATGGAACAAAATATTTTTAACTCAAAAAATTGTATAGATATTTTTCTCAATTAAAGAAACAAGTGTAGAACTCAGGCGGCTGCACGAAATACACGCAACAAACCGAAAGATTAGGAAGCTACACGCAAGCATGGTTAGAGAAGATGCTACTTCCCTATATAAGAGACAACTCTTTTTTGTTTAATCTCTTGGGGCATCACTCATCATCATATTTATTCCTTCTTTATTTTATTTTTGTGACTATCAGATTTATTATTCATTTAATTTGCTGGGGAAATTATTCAAGGTACGAAAAATCATCTCATTTTCTGATTTTCACTCTTGCACTACTTGTGAACTATATATTTATAGAATGTGCTAGCTAGTCAGTGACTAGAGTTCAATTAATAAAAATAAGATTTATACTAGGATGTATTTAGTTATGGTAGTAGTTATTTATGATCATAATCATATAATTTTATTAATATATAAAAATATAGAATTAATCTATGTGTACCATGATACACACATATACATACCATTCAGCAACACAGAAAAATGTGAACATTAACATAGAAATTTATATTTTTCCTATTAATGTTTACATTTTTCCGTATTACTAAATGGTATGTATGGATGTGTACAATGATACATGTAGTATTACCAAAAAATATTATTAAATTATTAAAATAATAATTTTTAATATTTAATCGTCTTTTTTAATAATTCGCAAAATAAACATAATAAACGTTATCAATTTTTATTTTTTAACAATATTTAAAAAATATTAAAACTACTGTTTAGCCGCGGTATTCATACTGTAGAATTTTTTTTTCTTTTTCTTTATCTAATAAGGATCTTTGGATTTATTTTCTTTTATTCTATTTTCTTGTAATGAGGATCGTAATTTCTTGAAGGAAAATTGGAAGAAAAATTTGCAGCCCAACATGATGACTCCGGAGGAGGAATCTTGGACAAGTTGGTTATGTGACATGGTAAAATAATAAATTAAAATTACATTATTATACACCATAATTATTATATATGATAATCTAATTTGAAATTTAATTATTTACATTATTAACACAAATTCCTCTGATTTTCTTCTTTTCATTGGTTCATCTAGGAGCAAGATGATTGCGGTTTAACGAATGAATCAACCATAAACATGGATATTGTTGGTGGAATTAATAATAATAATAATTTTCTAAGTAATAATAATCAGCAACAAGAAGTGTTAGAAGAGGATGAAATCTCCGCTATGATGCTGTTTGAAGAGAGTTATGTGACATTCAACAACAATGCAAATAATAATAGCTTAGAGGATCTTTCAAATAATAATAAAGCACCTCATCATCACATTTATTGCTCTTCTTCTTCTCCTTCTTCTTCCTCTTACTCCTACATTCTTTCTTTTGAGAATAATAATAATCCTCAAGAAGCAGTTAGAGTTGATGAAGCATCAGGCATGAAGTTGAAAACAAATAAAATTGTGAATAATGGAAAATCTTTGGCTAATAATAATAATACAAAGAATAATAGCGAACCATCAAAGAGGAATAGCGGTAACACTTATGATCACATAATTGCTGAGAGAATGAGGAGAGAAAAGATTAGTCAACAGGTCATAGCTCTTTCTGCTCTTATTCCAGGTCTCAAAAAGGTTAGTTATTATGTTTACTTTTTTTTTCATATTTATTTTCACTTATATATTGATCAAACCAATATTATAATGTGATAGTAAATATATATCTAAAAAATACAAATATTTTTTATTATATATATATATATATATATATATATATATAATATTTAGTGTTTTATACTAGAATGTGAGAATAAATTAACGATTGGATTAAGAGAGGAATAGGAGATGGTATACACACAATTGAAACAGCCATAACTATTGAAACACAAGTATTTTTGATACATTTGAAAGTTTTCCTATAAGTAAGTAGCTAATTAAGTGGCTAAATAATTTTTGTAATATTTAAAATGTGTTGCTAAAATTAAAGTAATATTTTTTTAGTTATCTAACAATATCTTTTAATATAAAAAATAAAAATAAGAATATTGCTAAAATTATTTAATAACTGTAGAACCGTAACCATAGAGCATCATAAGAACTGTAAGAAGGAGGCCTTTTTTGTAGTAATTAATTATAGTAGCTTAGTAGGTTAGTGAGGTTGAGAGTAAAGTGTGTTTTATTTGTAGCTGGACAAGGCATCAGTGTTGACAGATGCAATAAAATATGTGAAAGAGTTGAAAGAGAAAGTGAAGGTGCTTGAAGAAGAGAACAACAAGAAGAAAGTGGTGTTTGTGAAGACAGACGAAGATGCTTCCTCCGACAACACGTCGTCACAAAACTCATGTGACGACGGAAACTCCGAAAGGTCAACGACGTTACAGCTGCCGGAGGTGGAGGCAAGAGTGTCAGAGAAGAGCGTGCTGATTCAGATTCATTGTGACAGAAACAAGGGAATGCTGCTTAACATTATTGGAGAGATACACAAACTCCATCTCTCCGTTACCAACATCGCTTCCTTCATTTTCGGATCCTCCTTTCTCCACGTAACCATCGTTGCCCAGGTACAAAAATATATATTGTTTGCACTCATTTTTAAAAGAACTAATTTATGTTTATTATTATACACTTTTGTATATATCATCTTAATCTGAAAAAATTATACAATATTTATATTTTTTCATATTAAAAATAAAATATATAAATATATATAATGGTACATATTACCGTATTTAAAAATTGAGTCTAACAAAGATTGCTCATTTTTAAAATAATTTTTTTTATTTCGTGATTAATTATTCAAAAAACGATTATGATCAAAATTTATCAAATTATACTCTTCAAAAATTCGTATATAAAAAATTAGTAATTAAATTAATGTAATTAAGTTTAGTACTTCATGATTTGAACCCCATAATTCATTCAATAGTAAAAGCACATATCATAAGGTTACTATCAGTTTAATTTCATAAATATTATATATAAGTACTATATAAAATATACAAAATATTATTATAAGTTTAGTTTTTAACTTCTTACGAATGGTATATAATATTATTAATGTTATATATATATATATATATATATGGAATATATTTTATGAGAATGAGTTTTTAATTGAAAAAATAATGAATAAAAATGAAAAGAGAATACATTTATTATTGAAAATGATAACATGAAAGTATTTATTATAACAAATAATAAAAAAAATTTAATTTTAACCATTTAAATTAATTTAACAGTTATAAAAGCATTATCAAATTCTTAAATAAAAAATTCATTCTTATAAGATACATCATATATATATATAGGGACGAATTCAGAAAGATTATTCTGGAGGGGCCGAAAATATATATAATATAAAATAAAATTTATAAATAACTTAGCTTATGTAATTTAAAGTATACTAAAAAAATATAATAATAAAAATACGTTCTAAATTACAAATATATATATATATATATATATATATATATATAGTATGATTTTTTTTTAGAATTGATTAGTATACGATAACATTTTATATCATAAAATCTAAATCTTTAAAGATTTTATCTAATTGAAAAGTGATTTGACAGTAATTTTTACTGTAAGTTCTTTCTTGTTTAAATATTGTCACTTACTATTTTGTTATTGATATTATTACTTCTTTTATAATTATTAGAGCTAAATAATATTTGAGTTAGAATTTTATTTATACTAAGTTAAATATTAAATATGTTTAACAATTTAATTTTTATTGTAATATAATTTTTTAAATACAAAATAAAAAAAATTATATAATATAATATATAACAACCTCTTTATTAAGATGTTCAAAATGTTGGAGGGCCGAAGCCTATACTCGCCCCTCTAGGTCCATCCCTATATATATATATATATATATATATATATATATATATATATATTAAAATTTGAGTTTAGTTTTAATATATATTGTTATTTTTTAAATTAAATTTGGATAATTTTATAGTGAAGAATATTTTACATACATATGGTGAAGAAAAGTATTATTTTCACTTTAAAAATTAATAAAAATAAAATAAATATATCTCACGTCATTCATATTCATATGCACCCATTTATCCATTAAAATTTTCTTCTCTTCACCGATATTTCTCTCCACCATAGCATAAATCATTAAATTTTTGGATAACTACTTTACGTAGTTAATATGAAAAGTTTCTTTTTAACAATGTAATATGTTATCTGATAAAATACAAATGTAAAAGTATATCAATATATAAAAATTAAGTTTTTAAAATAATATAATATTTTTCTTTGTTAAAACTTAAATTTTGCATGAGGCAAGCACGTAACAAAATTTTTCCTCGCATTTATATTATTATTACATATATATGCAGATGGAGGATGAGTTCAGCATGAACGTGAAGGAACTGAAAAGAAGGCTGAGGGTGGGACTACTTCAATATATGTAGTGAGCACTGAAGCAGTGAGCACTGATATGAATATGATGCATGCGGTTATGATGATTGTGTCTGAAAGGGCCACCATGACTTTTTGGTGTAATAAATAATAAATCAGTTTCGGATTTCAAAATATTAAATAGCCTACAATTACTGCACTCTGCAGAGCAGAGGCTACATGGGACGCAGGGAGGCATGAACTGTACTATATATTGAGGTGGAGCCAAATCCACGTGCACTCTGCTCTATGTGATCCATCGTTGGTAATTGGAATTTGACTTCTCATCACATTTGAACCAAATCATAAAATTTGCATTAAAAAAATTGGAATTTGGAAGCGTCTCGTCTGCTGTATCGAGATATCAAGCTGTTTCTGTGTTTTTAACAACTAAAAATAGAGTAACATCTGATTCCTAAATCCTAATAACGTTGGAAACACTTCAAAACAATTATGTATATATTAAAAATGGATAATTCTTTGATGCGAAAGGAAAAAAAAAATAAAAGTATAAAGACAAGAAAAATGAATTATTAAATTGATGTGTGAGTTTAAATTTAAGCGTAGCAAGACTTACAATTTTTTTTATTCATTATTACAATTATTTTGATCTATTATATTTAATTTATCTTATTTTTTTCATTTTTTTTATTTCTTCTTATTTTTTTCATTTTTTTTATTTCTTCTTAATAAACACCAATAAAAATTACTCGTGGTAATTAAATAAATTAACATATTTTTTATATGAATATATATTATTTAAATTATTTTTAATATATATTTTATATTCGAATTTTTTTTATAAATAAATAATATAAATACTAAATTTACCAATATAGATATGGATTCAGGTTTTTACTAATTTGTGCCATTTTTACATAACACGGATTTGAGTTTACTGTGATGATAACACGCCGGTATCAGATGCGTGTTACAATATGGCCAAATGGATCAGTGCTAACACGGGCTAAGGCT
Source organism: Stylosanthes scabra (assembly GCA_036250425.1). Lineage (NCBI taxonomy): Eukaryota > Viridiplantae > Streptophyta > Magnoliopsida > Fabales > Fabaceae > Stylosanthes > Stylosanthes scabra. Next base: position 24,729 of record JASCZI010211513.1, read on the forward strand.
GCCCATTATACCGAAATCCCATCATGAGTCTTCCTAGCTCGTGTTAAGCTTCAAACACAAAATGGAGTTGACTATCTCGTGTTAATCTTATGTAATCTGAGTAACAATGTTATAAAAGTGGCTTGCGTTCTATCTCTTAGCTCCATTCCATAACTGTTTGAATTTTTTCTTTCCGTGATATTTGTTAATATAATAAAAAGAAAACATCTAATATAAGTATGTGATTCATTGATTTTTTTTTGTGCACATGTAAATTTAAATTAATAAGAATGAAAATTTAAATTTATTGTTTGTTTAAATTTTGGCGTAACAAGCTATATATTTTATGTATAAATGAGATAAACTTTTTATGTTGTATAACTGTATAAGATATCAATTTTATACAAAATATTTATTATATTTATAGAAAAAACTTTATGGTTTTTTAAAAGAATTTAATTTTCATGCACCGTCGGTGTAAAAAAGTTTTACACATGCATCTAATCAGATGTTATCGCATCATCAAAAGCAATTAATTTTCAAACGTACTACTTATAAAGTTATATAAATGCAAGAATCTGATTGGATGACTGTGTAAAACTCTTTCCACCATCAGTGTATCAAAATTAAACTCTTTTAAAAATAATTCATATTAACTTTTTACCCAACTAATACATATACAATGATCTATGACATTATAAATCATATATTTTTTGTTATACCTACTACAATTTTTATCCTTATATTATACATAAATTAACAGTAATGCTACGGAGCCCATAATAAGGGGCCCATACGTAGCCAACAAAAAAAAAAAACGGAACCCAGCCAACCCACCCAATTATCGCCAAAAACACGGAACCCACCCCAAACCACCCATCTTATCACCAAAAAACATGGAACCCAGCCCAACCCACCCACCTTATCACCAAAAACGGTTTCTTGTCCAACCCAAACCCCTATCATCCACTCAACCCACAATCTAACCTAACTTCACACATTTCACCACCACTATCATCCAAAAACCATTTACAATAGTAAAAGAACCCTAGCATCACTGGCGCCATCATCTCCACCACTGTCATCTCCATCTCCTTATTCTCCGCCATCATCTCCACCTTCCTTCAACCACATTCATCTCCACCTATCATCTCCACCGCCGATGCTCACCATCTTTTTCAACAACCGCCGGCGATAATCACTCTCTTCTTCACCTTCATCAAGATCTTTCAACCGCCGTCAAGATCCTTCAACCGCCGTTGTTCGCCGTCGTTCTTCAACCGCCGTCGTTCTTCAACTTCCTTCAGCCACTAATTATTATTCTTCAACGAAGGTGAGTCAATCTATTAAACCACGGTTGAGTTCCTTCGTTTCTATTTTTGCGCGCAAAATCTATTTTTAATTCAAATTTGAAAAAATTAGTTTCAGATGATAAGTATGGTTGGAATGAGTGATAAGTCCTAACTGTTTTGGATGATAACAAATGTTTTGAGATTGAACTGTATATGCATGGTAACTGGTTCAAAATTTGGATGTAATTTGTTTGATTTCCATGACACTATTTTGAATTTGAGATGTTGATTGTGATTATTATGGTCTGGTTTCTATTTTTGTGCGCGAAATCTATTTTAAATTTAAATTTGAAACGGTTTTGCATGATAACTTGAATGATATATGCATGTTTTGATTTAAGAAGTCTATTTTTAATTTATGATTAAAAGAACAAACTGATTCCTGATTTTGTTGATTGTTAATTGTTGGTTACTATGTTAATTTTAATTTGAGTGTATATGCATGATAACTAGTTAATTTTAGTTAATTTGTACTTTCCAGAATTTCATATTTTAATTTATTTGATTTCCATGACACTAATTTGAATTGGGAGGTTGATTCTGATTTTTGTGGTCTTGGTAATGTAAATTTGTGGTTGATACAAGTGGTGTTACAATCACAAGTATATATATCAGGATCACTTGTCTATAGCTAGTTTTTTATATGAGCAAGGAATTGGCGGAATTTGAATATTGAATGCCACTACATTTGCTTGTCTATAGCTAGTTTTTTATTGTTGAGTTATAATTTGATTGTACTGAACTGGAAGTCCCTCATGGAATTTGATCTAATTTGGCATAGTAAGTGTAATCCATGCATGTTATGTTTTAATTAACCAAGTTACTTTGTCTAACAATGTGAGGTAGTTGGTTATCACAAAAACACTCTAAAATCTATATAATATATGTCAGTTATTTCTGGTATGGTTCTGTTATTAGTTAGACTTTGGTTAGGCTTTAGCTATAGAGTATTGTACAAATGATTAGTCTTATATATATATATATATATATATATATAGCTAAGTGAACTGCAGTGTATCACAAGAAATCTCTTTCAGTTTCTTCTGGTTTCTGATCTTGCATATTCAATTCTACATTATTGCTTTTCTTGGGTTAATTTCTCTTCTATCTTGATCTTTGATACCTAACACCTATTGACCTAATAACTACACTGGCTTGTGATACAAACGAGGGAAAATGATAATGTTAATATACAAGAATGAGATATTAACATTGATTTTGAAGCATTATCCATTGGAATGATCTAATTGTTAGTATTTCCTTTGTTTAACTTTATTTCAAAAACTAGTTTAAAGAACAAAATATTCCCCACTTTGTTTTTAGATGATGTAAAACTCTAATACATCCCCACTTTTGTTGATTTCTAATTGTTGGTTACTATGCTAAAAATGACTTTTATGTGCATTGTATGATAATAACTACGTTTGATCAGTTTTTTATGTAGGTTGATTCCAAATTTAAAAGTATGACTGGTGTTTGGTTACATTTCTAAATGAAAATGCTAGTAGGTTGTTTCCATATATTATGCTGATATGAGTTTATCTTTATTAAATTCAGCTGCTGTCTTGAGCAGATTCTACAAGTTTAGATATCTTTTCTAATTTGGTTCTGATAATTTTGTTCCTTTTTTACAAGGATTAAATGAGTTCTTACTCAGATGATAATGAAGATTGGAAGAAAGGAGGGAGGCCAAAAAATCCTAATGGTCCTAAACAGAAATCGTTAGATTCTAGATGCTCACCATCGGGTTTCAGCAAAATAATGCAACAAATAGGATAAAATAACCTGAAGATGGCTAAAGTTATCGACATGGGGTTTCGTGATTTGCAACATATGCCAGATTGGATTGTCAAACAGGAGCTTGTCCTCCATTTGGCTTCAAGATTCGATTTGGAGAACAACCTGATAAGGGATGATGTTGGTATGATCGAGGTCGATGTTTCAGTTGTTGAGCGCACAACCGGGCTTCCATCATGTGGTAAAACTTCTTTTTCATACTGTTAATCTTGTCTGAATCTTTAGGTATTTCTGTTTTAGTCTTAAATTTATTTACAGTGTTGGATGATAAGCTTAGTCGAAAATGAAGATAATTTCAGCCGGTTTTGGATGATAACTTGATTTTTTTACTAGATAATTAGGATATGATTTCCCAGATTATGACTTAACTGTGATGGGGCCTGTGACTCTGACAGAGTTAAAAGCTTTTGTGACTAATTGCCCAATGGAAACTAATGAAAAAAGAAGGGAGTTCCGGGAAGCCTTCATCTTACTTTTGGTGAAGAGCTTCCTATGCCCAACAACAAATAATTACATTTCTCCAGAGCGACACTTGCCGCTGGTGGTAGATGTTGCAAATCCAAGGGGATATAATTGGTCGTTGCAAATCTTCACTTGGATTAAAGATTCCATTAGGGACTTCCAAAGAAAGGGTATTAAACATCTTTCTAGTTGCATGTTCATACTTGTTGTAAGTAATCTAAGACAGAAAAAGAAGAAAGTTGATGAGGGGGAGAAAGAAGAGAAGAAAGAAAAAGAAAGGTAATTGTAGTTGATAAGTTAGTATTCATCTCAATTAGTATATAAGCTAAGACTGTAATTTTTGACTTTTTAATTTTTTTTTATGCTTAGTGAGTTTGAGAACCAGAATGAAACAGATGATAATCAAGAAGAGAGGGTGCAAAATGACTCTCCGATGACTTCGTCACAAGTCGAGAGAAAAGTGGAGAAAGTTTGACCAACAATGGTTTTTGATGAGGACTTACTTGACTTACTTGGAAAGGTTGAAGAGGAAGCACTCAAACTTTTCGCCTCAAAAAAGTAAGAAAACTATTTTCAAAATTTTGATGATAAAATAGCTTCTTCAAGATTAATTTCGATTTTGATAATTTCGGATGATAAGCTTAGTTAGAACAGATGATAAGTACATACTATTTTGGATGATAAGCTTATTAATTTTTATAATTCTGTTTTAAATTTGATTCTGCATGTGTTTGTTTGATTTTGTGAATTATAGATCGTTATCAATTCTGCATATGCTTTATTCTGTGAATACTGGCATTATATTTTGTCAATGTGTTTTAAATTTACTAATATTTAATTTTTTCTCTTTGTATCAAGAAGCCAGATGTTAGATATGTTAAATACCATGATGGTCCATCATTTTCATTTGGAGAAGAGTTCAACACCCCAACCCCTAGTCCAGATGAACCAGCTTTAAAGGATGCTAAGGCTGAGGTTCTTGATATCCCTCCTATTAGGGAGATATTTCCAGATGATATAGTCTTCAATGCAGAAGAAAATCCATCCACCATCCGATCGAAACCCTTGACCTTAGAACAAGAAAATAAAATATATCATTCGAAATTGAATGGATCAAAGTCAAATGGGATTCAAGAAGAAAAAATTGCATCATGGAGGGGAGATGATAACTTCTTCTTGTTAAGGAGTGAATTACGATTTTTAAGGCCAAAGGGGTGAATTGATGATAAAGTAAGTTGAATCTATTACTATTTTTAAGACGATAAGCTTAGTTCTTAATTTTTTTTTTTTGGTAATTGTCTTGTAGATAATCAGTTGGAGGTGCAAGAAGTACAATCACAGTTCCTTGCAAAGATTTTTGGAAGATTTTTATTGTGTCGAAGTTGGAATACTGGTAAAGAAACTCAGCTGTTCTATTTTGTTTCAATTTAATTTCAATTACAATAATATGTTGTTCAATACATAAACTATTACTTGCTGATTGCTTTTTGCAGAATACAACTATTACTGATCACAAACATGACACATATGTAGGAATGCATCCAAACCTTGGTGTAGATGGCAAAAACTTTGACAGGGACAAAGCAAGCAATAGAAAATTGGTATGAGTTTAAATTTTAATGATAAAATAACTTCTTCGAGATTAATTTTGCTTTTGATAGTTTCAGATGATAAGCATAATTAGAACGAGTGATAAGTGCAAACTGTTTTGGATGATAAACTTATTAATTTTTACATTTCTGTTTTGAATTTGATTCTGCATGTGTTAATTTGATTTTGTGAATTATAGCTCGTTATCAATACTGCATATGTTTTATTCTGTGAATAATGGCATGATGATGGACTCTTTAAAGCTTCTAATGTGAATTTATGATACTTTTTGTATACATGTAGTGGTTGCTGCCAGTATGCAACAGATTACACTGGTATATGTATGTATTCAACCTGGAAAAGAAAGAATTGCTAGTCCTGGATTCTATGCATGATCATCCATTGGATGACTTAAGAAGATCATTGGATACATATGTGGTATGTTTAATTTCTTAGTTTATTTATCTCTGTTTATCATGTTACTTTGGTTATTAAATGTTTTAATTTTTTTTAATTGGTTATTTAGGGGCGCGTAATTGAGGACATGCTAAAAATTATGATCCCCACATTTGATCACAAAGGGGTTGGTTTCCCAAGCCGATATGCCAAAGTTCCAAAGCAGCCAAACGATGATAATTGTGAAATATATGTGATCAAGTTCATGGAATAGTGAAAACCAGATTCTATACTAACTACATATACTAATGTAAGTATACCTACTTAGAGTATTTAACAAATATTTTGAATTAAGACTTTTCTACATGATAACCTGATTGATCTAAACAATTCTTTTTATCCTATCATTTACAGCAAGAGTTGACAAATATTAGGAGAAGGTTGGTCTTGGAAATTGCCCTAAGCAACTACAACACAAATCGTGTGTCGTTCTTGAGACAAGCTTATGCAATTCTCCAAAGGCAAAACAATCCAGACAGGGGCAAAAAGAAGGAAGTCAATACACCTTTTACAGCTCCTAGTACTAAGGAGATAACAAGAAAAGCTGAAAAAAGAGAGTAGTAGGGAAAGTTGATAAACATTTTACTTGTTAATATGGCCTGCTAGTTTTGTAAATAATTAAACTTTGATTTACTATTCAAGGGTTGATAACTAAACAAGATTCTAGTTTGTGATTGATTTCTTCAAATTCATTTGCCCAATTTTCCTCTGGCAAGGTCAAAAAGAATTATATAGGCTTTACAATAGATTGTTCTCTGAAACTTGGTGCTGTGTAGAATATTAAGGAGCATTGCTTATGCCTTTTATAGAGAGCTTTATTATACATTAGAATGTTATATATACTGTGTAAAACTCTATGATCTGATCTTTATGAAATCAAATAGAAGAAAATATATCATGTATGTGCTGTTATTGGATGAGAATCATATCCTACATCCCTTTGAACGTGTAATAATTTCATTAGAAGGGTAACATTTTTTTTTTGCCTTTTTATATCTGGATCTGAATGTATTGACTTCTTATCTATCAATCTCCCCTCAATAAAATGTAAACAGGACAATTAAGAAATGTCATATTCTTCATCCTTTTCTTCTCGTTCACATCTAAACATAACTATACCCAACAAAAAAATAAAAAGCTAGTTGATATTAGATTTCTTATAAAGAGTATCTTGATCATATCATCCGAAATGAAATTAAACAGTGGAATCAAATCTTGATTTTTTTATTTGTTGAAACTAATCATCACTCATAATAGTAATAAGTACAATAAAAAAATTATTAATATTTCAAACTAGATATAACCTGGAAGATCAAACACTACTAAGTCTCGTAATAACAATTGTATATATATACACTTTTGTGAGAATAATGTGTAAGAAAAAAATGTATAACTTTCCATCATTTTTGTACATATATTCCTAACTTCTCCATGCTTAATTTTTCATGATCCATTGTATCCTACAAAAAAAAAAAGAAATATCATCCATAACATAAATTTTGATTTAAAAATTTATAAGTTAACTAAAAAATCTACCGATGTTGAGTCTTTCTTTCTTCTTCTAGTTGCATTCCTAATTGATTTATCCAACCAAGCCTTTTATTGCTTGGTCGACCCTTTGTGGAAACTTGAGGAGGAGCGAGCACCAAATCAACATTGATAGCACACTGATTTTTTGATGCGTTGCTGCTTTATCTACTAGGAACACTACTTTGAAACTTCGATGCACGATCATCATAAAGCTTGATTAGAGAATCATCCAAAGATGAATGCAATATTGAGGCTTCTTCAATATCGCTCACAAATTCTTGCAAAACATTGTAAAAATGAATACGTAGCCCTCTTAAGATGTTCATGCTCTCATCGGAACGGTTTACATCATGACTAGACTTGATGTACGTATGCTTCCGCTTAATATTCTTGCTCCAACGAGATGATATGTAGCACTTAGGGACTTCATTCACCTGAAAATACGCAAATGCTGATAACATATGGTAACATAAAATTGCCTTCGATGCAAACAAGTTGCATTCACAATGACATTCGTGACCGACCAAATTAAAGGAAACCATGTATGTGTCAGTAACAGGCTGGTCACAAATCAATTTCTGCTTAGCGACTTTCAAAGAATACATATCATCTTGTCTTGAGAGAACTTGAACCATTCAATCCCCTTTCTTCAAGAATTGAACTTGAATATCTTTAAACATCTGGCTGGTGTACTCTTTTTGAAATTGAATTTCGATCATTGAGCTCGAGACACATTGGATGACTCCCTTGGAGTCAGCAGCATCATCCTCCAACTCCTTTTGCTCCTTATTTCCAAGAATATTATCAAACTCATGCACAAATTGAATTAAGCTAGTCTTTGTATGGAGATAACTACCATAGAAAGCATGCATGCTCTCGCCGCGTTAAGTACTCTTCATACCTGCCCAAAACTCATCTTGGAAGTAAATAAGAACCCAATGAGTAAGCAACCACTCAAAACTTTGTATTTCTTCGTTTCCTAACAAAGCACACCCAAGAGAAGTAGATTTTCCATGATGATTGACCCCAATGAACGAAGCAAATGGTAAACCATGCCTGAAAATAATTATCATCCAAAACAGTAAGCACATTATCATCAAACAGCTACAAAGTAGATAAAGTCAAGGCAAAATTAATGAATCACTCACTTGTTTTTTCTATACGTAGTATTAAAAGATACAACATCTCCGAAATACTCATAAGATGCAATGGATCGTGCATCGGCCCAAAAAGCACTTCTCAACCTATAGTTATCATCAACTTCAATCTCATAAAAGAAGTTCGGATTGATTTCTTTCATTCGATTGAAGTATTGTAACATCTCCCTAACTTCAAGGTTCAGATCACTTGTTCGAAGTTTACAAGTAATGTAATTTCTAACATCTTTTTCTGAAAAATTTAAGTTGGAAGATCCACCGACTTCATTGCAAAGTGCAAGATACATCTTGTTAGATCTTATCCCGACTTCATCATTATCTTGTGTCACACACTTTGCATGCATGTTCAATTCCCTATACTCATGATAATGAAGAGACTTTTGAGGAGAACAAGCATGTGTGTGCTTTGCCTCAAATATTGCATAAAGCCAAGTCCCTTTCTCTTTGTCCAACTTGACATAAACCCTAGCCTTGCACTTTTCCGATGAAATCTTCTTAGATCTGATGGGAGCAAGTACACGAGAAGTCTGATTGCCATGCTTGTTACAAAGAATAAATTGGTTGGTAATTATCTTCTCTCCATTAACATTCTGAATATAATTAGTGATCTTAATTTTGACCAAAAAATCCACTTTAGAAGCATAGTTCTTATAAAATGCATGAGCTTCACCACAAGAGTCAAGAGACATGCCCTCTTTTGGAATTTCAGCCTCACAAAGATTAGAGTGATCTGGTACCTAAAAACAACACAAAAGGATTCAGCCTAAAAAATAATAGATTCTTATGCTTTATTCTTGCATATATTCTTATATGTGATGATAATTTGAAGTCTAATTATGATATTGAAAGGCCTTTTGGTCCATATTTTAGATACTTATAAGGATAAGAACAAGTTGAAAGCCACTGTAATTCACTATAACCAGTAACGATGATAACCAAAATTAAATGGCAAAAAATTTGAAAGAATACCTCTTCACGCTGAGGGGCTTCTTCAGTACAAGGAATTTCATGTTGTTGTTCCTAACTAGTATTGGTCAAGTCTCTCAAAATCTGAAATATAAAATAATAAAAAATTATATATGATAACTAAAATACACAATATATGATAAGAGTATGGAGTTTCGGATGATAACGGATAAAAAAAAATGGAATTAAGAGAGAATGTGAAACCTCTGAAGAATCTTCATCAGTGATTTGAGGACAACAATCAACAAAATTCTCAGAATCCATGATTAATCAACAAGAATTGAAGGAGTTTTTTAAAACAAATCCTGAAAATGTGTGGAAGAAAGAAGAAGAAACAGCTCAAACAAAATCAATCAAAGAAGAATCAGATGCTCTTCACGAAAAAAGAAGAAGCTCTTCACGAAGAAGAAGCTTTTGAAGAAGAAGAACCTCTTGAAGAAGCTCGGACAATGGCGTCGCCGTTGAACGAAGGTGAAGATGATGGTGAACGGAGGCAGCGTGCTGAATGACGTCCATAATCTCTGGTTCCCTCCTAATTTTGGATCCTAATTTTCACCCTAATGTTGTTGGCTTCTAATTGGCTCCGTATCTTGTGGGTTCCCTATAGTTTCTTATGAATTAACTACTCAATAACTACAATACATATTATAACAATTTATTAATTTCATAAAACAAATATAATATATATTGGTATAGTTTATATATATATATATATATATATATATAGGGGATGTATCTTATGAGAATGGTTTTCTTATATAAGAATGTGAGAATGCAATTATGATCATTGGATTGATTTAAATGGTAGGATTAAACTCACCCACAAATAAGTAATAAATGCCTTCATACTTATTAAATGCTATTATTCATTAAATGCAATCACACTTTAATTAAAGTTTAAATTTAAGATTTTCATTATAATTTATGAGAAGAAATTTGATTATTTTTTTAATACTTATAAAATAACAAATGTGATAACATATTAATTCATTAATTTTGTAATTTAGTTTATAATCAAAATGACAGTCCCTTAATCGTCAATTATTGATATTACTAATTGAATTTATTCGTATAATATTAGATATAAGTCATTATATTTGAAGTAAATCCATGAACTTCAATATTGGTTTAAGTTAGAATTAGATAATTTTTATATCATAGGTTCAAATAACT
>JASCZI010211513.1:35792-67300 GCA_036250425.1 Stylosanthes scabra
TTGTTCATGTCCTACTGTCTCTGTCCCAGTGTCTTGTTCTGTCTTGTCCTTATAAACAAACGCAGCCTACGTTATTATTATCTAAAATTTATATAAATTATCATCTGTAGTATGTGCTCGCTCCCTATTAGTCATAATGCGTTGGTTTCTTGATTTTTTTCTTTAATAAATCACTTAACGGTAAGTTTAAAAAAAATAAGAATTAAGTTATATTTTCTTTAAATAATTATTCTTAATTTAGTTTTAATGCATGTAGCAACACCCTTTTAATACTTGTTTTAATAAATTAGAGGGCACTTTGATTATATACAACACCAATTTATTAGCCTATATAATTTATAGCATTCTACTAATTTAAATTAAAGCTTGTCATCACCAAAAGAAAAAATTACATTTTAGTATTTTTTTAATGGTACATAGAGTTTCTAAAAATATAGTGATTTTTCTGTCTATTAAAAATATTAATTTGTAAAAGTATACTGATTTTACTGCCTATTATTTTTATTTATTTATTTTGTACTGGTTGATTAACAAGTACTTGGAAATGAAAAATACTGACTTATTATATTGTTCTTAATTAAATTTTATCAATAATAATTTTTTTTGTCAAATTTTATAAAAGGATTTTATTTTGAATATTATTTTACGAACTTTTGACTTGCATATGAAATTTATAGATTATGTTCATATGAATTATTTGACTTTTTTATTTATTTTTCCTTGAACCTTTTAAGTATTAAAAATAATTGAATTTCTTCTAATAATAAAAATCTTAAATTTAAACCTTAATTAAAGTGTGATTGCGTTTAATTAAGTGTGAAAGCATTTATTATTCATTTGTGGGTGTGTTTAATCCTAGCCATTTAAATCAATCCAATGGTCATAATTGCATTCTCACATTCTTATATAAGAAAACCATCTCATAAGATACATCCCCTATATATATATATATATATATATATATATATATAAAAGGATAAAATTAGTAATAGACTAATAGGTATACAAAATATAAATTATTTAACCTATCATGAATCATTATAATATATCTATTTGTTAGATAGGTATAGTAAAAATAAACTTTTTATCATGTTATGGACCATTGTAATATATCTATTGTTTAGGACAAAACTCAAAATGTTACATAAATTTTCTTTAAATATTAGAACTATGTAATTAAAATGGGTTAGCCAACCCCATTTTGTGTTTGAAGCTTAACACGGGCTAGCAGCATCTGACACCAGTGTGTTACCATCACGGTGTTCCCAAGCTCGTGTTATGTAAAGAGGGCACAAATCCATAAAAACTTGAATCCGTGTCTATATTGGTAAATTTAGTATTTATATTATTTATTTAAAAAAAATCCTTTATATTCTAACAGTATATTTTACATATTTAATATGAGTGATTAGATTTTTTTATATATTTTAAATATTTTAAAGTACAATACAAAAAGAAAAACGAAGTAGTTATTTTTTAGGACAATTCACTTAAATAAAACAATTGGAAAGAAAAATGTTTAAATTGTTTTAAAACAGAAATTAGATTCAATTTGTCCTAGATCAAATTTATATAATTCACGGCAGAGTGAAATATATTACTATTGGAACATAATATGTGGCACTCAATTATGGATTACGTATAAACAACGAAATATGGTACAATGGATTATGTGTAAGCTGCAATTCGTTTTTGGATTCTACAGATTATGTGTAAATTACAAATTTGTTGGAAGGTTTATGGTTTTTGGTCGCCGGGACTATGTATATAAAGAAGTGAGTGTTATTTGTGTTGGAGTGTTGACTTGAGAGAGATGGATGGTGAGAGTGGAGTCTTATTCCTAACACTACTTCATCACAACGGAAAAATAAAAAGACGAACTAGAGAGGATGTGAAATATGAGTGTCGAACCAATGCGTTTATCATGGAAAGAACCTTGTACGTTGATTTGCAAGTGGGTATTGCACGCACGTTGGGTTTAGATACCAGGAAAAGAGTTTACAACATTTAATGTAGAATTCCCATTACAATTATGTCTAGCGGTGTCAAGTATAATTGCTTTTAGTGTTGAGAGTAATGAAGATCTTCAAGTTTTATTTCATTGCCGCCAGCAGGTCCCAGAGGTCCGAACCACTGAGTTATATGTTGAGATTGATGATGTGGGGACGAGTTCAGGCGGATCAAGTCCGCATCATAATTAGTTCATGTGGAGCGGGGGCACTCATTGTCCGTTGCATGTGCCTAATCTAGTAACGGAATGTGTTGCGTCTTCATCTTTTGATGTTAATCTGCAACATTAAAAAAATAACTTAAAAAATCTAATCTAACATGCTCATTAACCCTAATCTATTATATTGACATGCACAAAAATCTAATCCAACATACTCAATAATCTAATCAACTCAAACTAACTGCACATTGGTCAATCCTACTCTAACATGCTTATAAATTTACTCAAACTAACTACACATTGATTAATCCTAATTTGACATACTCATAAATTTACTCTAACTTATTTGTAGTCTAATCTAACTCCGGTTGACATTGTAGGAGTGGGCAACACGGTCAAGGCGGTACATCACTGTTAGTGCTACCGCTGCCTTCGCCAATCTCTCCTCGATCATGGTCATTGATTCTTCAAATCCTTTTAAAATTCTTTCAACACTTCCAAATTTTCTCAAATCTTCTCAACTCAAACTCAAACCAGCCAAATATTGCAAATAAAATCATGTGAGACGTTGTCACAAATCTAAAATGTAATTTTAAACAGAATTTGTGAGAGCTCTATGCTATACATAATCTGTGGCATGCTAACACAGATTTATATCTTTAAAAACGAATTATTCCTGGTAAGTTTACACGAATTTCAAATTTCGAAACACGAGTAATACGTGGGAGGCCAACATAAATTTCAAACTTCAAGAAAGGCGTATTCCGTTGAAGGCTTTCAAGAATTATGTGTAAATATTAAACTATTGGAGAATGCCACAGATGACATACATAAATTGTTTTAAGATAAATTAATCAAGTTTCATCGGAAAAGACAATTTGATCAATTTCCCTCCAACATTACTTATTCTAGTAAACTGGCCTATTATTTATTTAAAGAAAACGCTAATGACCATAGATGTTATATATATATATATATATATATATATATATATACCACAGGAGGATTCTTATTGAATACGTGTTGTACTTCTTGCCTAGTTAACAAATTTTAATTATTTAGTTATTTTATTTTATATTAATAGTTTATATTTAAAATTTAGAATTTAGAGTTTAAATTTTAAAGTTTATAACTAGATAGTAAAAAAAAGTTTATAGCTGAGATATTAGAATTGAGAGTTTATAATTAAAAATTTAAGATTCAGCTTTTAAAATTTAGAATTTAAAATTTAAAAGGCTATACATTCTTTATAGCTGAGATATTTTATCCTCACATAATTAAAATTTTATTCTAAATATTATCTATTTTTAATAATTAAATGATAATTAGTTATTTTTAAATAAAATTTAAAGTAAAATTCTCAAATTTGTAAAGTTCTAAAAATAATTGATATAGATTTTATTATCAATTAATTTTATGATATATTATCAGTATATCTTTATAATGCATTTTATATTATAATTAGTTATATCAATACATTCATTATTTATTTATATTTACAATTTATAATAAATATTATTACTTTAAACACACAAAATTATAAAAATACATGTTTATTAAATATATAATAATATATTATTTTTTATGTTGTGTTCGAATTGTAATATTTTTTATTTTATTTAAAATTTAACAAATGATAAATATTTTTATATAAAATTGCTAATTATTTTTTGAATTGAGTCATGAATCGAATTTAATTTTTGTTAGTTGACATTAATAGGCCTAACTCAATGATTTAACTCAATTCGAATTAATTTTAATTTTATTTTTGACTCCGCAGAATTAATTTTCTGGATCCGCCGCTGCTTAATAGTTTCCTTCCTCTACTAACTTACTAAGTGAAGGCCAAATTTCGAACACAACTATAAGTCTATAACATTTTAAAAGCCACTATGATTTACTATTTCAACTAAAGCTTCAGCCGTCAGCCTGTCACTAGTATATAGTAATAAGAGATAAACTCAAGACTAACAATTTTTATTTATATTGGTCACTAATTTTGACTTAGTGCATATAATTTGCTTGTGTATTTGTACCTTTGTTTTACATCATCCACTGAAAATATATTAGTTGGCTAAGTGTAGAGTGGAGAAAGGAGAGATGGCCTGGCTTCACCTGTTAAAGGGTTTGAACTTAGGTTTTTTATAATTTTTAAGTGTTTTTATCTATTAAGTCACATGCCTTTTTTATTATACATATCCATTTTTATTTTTTTAATAATTTTAATTATTTATTCTGAAAATTAAATTATATATTAAATTTATTATTTTATATTGATATAAATATTTATTTATTTATTAAAAAAATCAAGCATACTGACAGACTTCAGGCCAGGCGAAGCTTGACAACAGGCCAGGCTTAGTACTTGTTAAAAAGCATATATCAGGCTATAGGTCAGGCTAAGACTAATCGACAATTATACACAACCAAGCATTTTAACTAGTCCAATCAAGCTTTTCTCCTCCACGCGCCTTTCTTCCTTTTCTATTAGCGCTTTTTTTTTCTTTCCCTCTGCACGGGAAGAAGACGACAATGACGAAGGCAACGACGACATCAACGACAAAGGCAGCAGCGACATCAACGACGATAGCGATAGTATCGACGACGGCGATAACAGTGGCGATGGTGACAATGATGAGGAGAAGAACGACGATCATCATGATAATGAAGAAGAAGAAGATAATGATGATCATAACAACATTGAAATTGGAGAAGAATAGGAAAAAAAATACAGAGGAAGAGGAGGAGGAGGAGGAGGACGACAACGAGGAATGCAGAGAAGAGGAAGAAGAAGAAGGAAGAAAAATTGGAGGAGGAGGAGGAAGAAGAAGAAAAGAAAAGCAAATCCGTTTCTGTTTTCATATAAATTCTGTTTCAGTTTTCATGTAAATTCCATTTCTGCTTTCGTGACTCAAAGTCACGCCTAGGCGTAAACAAGACCACGCCCAGGCGTGGGTTCATCACCAAATCCGTTTCTGTTTTCATATAAATTTCGTTTCTGTTTTCATGTAAATTCCGTTTCTGTTTTCGTGACCCAAAGTCACGCTTAGGCGTAAACAAGACCACGCCCAGGCGTGGGTTCATCACCAAATCCGTTTCTGTTTACATATAAATTTCGTTTCTGTTTTCATGTAAATTCCGTTTCTGTTTCGATATAAAATCCGTTTATGTTTTTCATGTAAAATTCGTTTCTGTTTTCATTTAAAATCCGTTTCTGTTTTCTTAGAATATTCAATTCAATTTTTCATCATCAACAACACCACCAACAACAGTAACAATGTAATAATGGAGGAGAATAATGAGAAGGAAGAAGAAGAGGAAGGAGAAGCAGAAGAAGAAGAAGATGATAGCGACGATGACGAAAATGATGGCGGCGGCAATGAGAAGGTGGCGTCTGCAGCGAGGACGACGGTGGTGGTTACAGCGATGACAACAGTGGTGGCTGCAAAAACGAAGAAGAAGAAGAAGAAGAAGAAGAAGAAGAAGAAGAAGAAGAAGAAGAAGCTGCATCAACGGGAGGAGAAGAAGGAGAAGGAAGCGCGTCTTTTCACGTTCCTGATATGGGAGTGGTTATTTTTTGCTTGGTTGGACTTGGTTGGAGTAAATACTTAGATGTGTAACATTATTGAAGACTAATATACTCTATTGCAGGCCTAGCCTGTTAAGAGTAAAGTGTAGCCTAGCCTAGCATGTTCCCACCCGTAGCTAAGTGATGGCGAAAAGAAATAAATTATCTTAATCATGTAGCACTAGGAAAGAAACAATGTTGTTGTTTCCTTGCTAAAAAAGGCCTCAAGGCCCAATAAGGTAACATAGCCACCTTTAAGGAGGCCCTATGTAGTTGTTGGAAGCTAGTTCAAGTGGTAACATTATCTACCTCCCAAGATTCACATACTGGTTCGAATATAGTTGTAGCTAGAAGTGGCAAAGAAACCCATGTAGTATTGCAGTGTGTGTGAGTGTTTAGGGACGTAGGCTGGGTGTATTGTGTTGTATTTAGGCCGAAAACAAAAGGCCCTACGTATGACCAAATAAGAAAGGAGGCCCTATAAATGGGTTCTTCCGTACTGCAGAAAAAAACTAGAAGCCCAGCAAATCATGTTGTGTTTTTATTTGTTTTAGGACATGCACGACATGTTAAATATTATTTTTGTCATGTTAGAATACCAGACCAATTAGTCCAAAAACACAAAAATATTTAAATAACAATTTACTAAATGCAGCCTACCGGGAAAAAAAAAACAATTTACTAAATTGTTAAGTATAGAGTCACCAAAAATTTTTTTTTGTTAAGTATAGAAGTACCTAACAATAATCCAGAGGACTTTCGGGTGTGAGGAACTAGAACAATGAGAACAAGAAGGAGAGAATGTGCCTTCCGAGGAAAGCACTCGGAAGAATCCGAGGGCTTATACCGGAGAAGGTGGTTGATTTGGATATAAAGAATAGCTCTAGAATCCCAAAATTAGGATCATGAGATTCTAGGTCTAATATGGGAGGTTAGGGTTTAGAGAATGCGTACCTTCATGGATTGAATTCCCTGTTTATATAATTTCGGGTGGTTGAGATTTGGAAGGGATCTTCTATGATCCTATCAAATCGTTCCTTTTTTTAGCTGTATCTTTAACCTTGCTGGCCGAGTATTTTAAGTGTTGACCAAGGAGTTGGACCTTACTGGGCCTGTCCGTAATATAAATGCATACTCTTAAATGGAGTTTTGATTTGCGACGAATTAATCCTTGTCCTACCGTGTGAGAAATACCCCGGAGAATAAAAGCATTATTTTATGTGGATAGTAACCAACAAAGTCACGTTGCAACATTAGGTCTAATCCTATGCAATTATGCAAATTGGTCTGATACTTTTTTTTTTAATTTATTTTGGTATTCAGGTTGGTTTTTTACTTACATATAAAAACCAATCAAGCCCTTAAGGCCTTAACCAACCGACGTGGCCGAATTTTTATTTTTGTGTATAGACTGGTTGGCCGATTTCAGTTCAGTTATCTATCTGCCACTAAACCAAAAAAACAAAAAATCATGAAAGAGATTTAGGTGCCCAAAAATAAATCATAAAACGTCCTCAAAATATTTGAAAACATAACAAAAATAATTAAATACTCCATATATTCTTAGAATGGTAGGGTCACAAAAAAAAGGACTTTAGAGATAAACATTTATGCTATTTTTCATAAATATACTTAGACGAATAAGATTTTTTATTCTTAAAACTTTAGTGATTTTACGTTTACTGAAAAGCATTTAAAAAAATGAAAAAGAGGTCTCAATAATTATCCAAATATTACTAAAGAAATTTTAATGAAATGCACAAATCATTTACTAAATGCAAAACTGTTTGCCACTTATAAAGAAGTTTGTATTTTTATTTTTTTGTGAAATTTTTTTATTCATTTGGAATATTTTTGTGAATTTGATCTTTCATTTATATTTTGGTTAGCACCTAAATTTTTCGAAAACATTTTTAGTCAATTATTAGCCTCTATTACGTCTTTTTTTTTTGGACAAAAGCCAATTATTACGTCTTTGGACATTAGAACTTTCTAAACTTTTTTCTTTTTGGGCCAAGGGGTGTAAAACCAACCCAAGAAATAATGTGAAATGAAAGGGTTCTATGTTTTTTGCAACATTGGGCTGAGCCCAAACAAAAGAAAAAAGATATTACGGGGCGTGATAAATTTATGCCTATTATTTGCAATACCATTTGCTAAGCTGTTAGCTTCTTGATAAATTTATGACATCCAAATTATGGGTGCATTTTAATTTGTGTTTTCAGTTCCAATATTTTCTGTTTTCGAATTTTGTAAATGAAAAAAAATAAAAACAATAAAATTTTTTTTTCCACCTCTTATTTTTTTTTCTTTTATAAAATTCAAAAAATAAAAAATACTGAAAAATAAAAAATCAAATCAAATCATTTAATTTAAGTAACACGAGCTTTAATTTTTTGAATAAGGGTTGCATATGAGTGAGGATGGATCTATTGAGAGTTGAGACACTTCAACCATAATGGAGTCAAGTTCAAACACTTACAAACCATTTAAGGTCCCCATAATTCAGCAACAACTTTGAGACAACAGCTCAAGTTAGCTAAGAAGTGAATCTAAATTAATTTGGTTAGTTCTACCGTGGAGTGTTAAGATGAAAAAAATGAAGAGGGAGTAGAGAAATACATTTTTTCACTTTAATATTTTAATAAAAAATAAATTACGTACATACCTTCATGTGATAATTAAAGTAGAGTAATCTTCATTCTCTTCATTATTTTTTCATTTTATCATGCACGAAATAATTTACCTATATTGATTTCTAAAGTTGTACATACATACATTTTGAATTAGTCTTTAAAATTTTAATTTACTGAATTTAGTTCGAATTTTCATCGATTGACTTACGTAATTTAAGTGTTAACTATTAAATTTTTTGTAAGATACCATCACAGGCCACTTGAGGAGCATTAATTTTCAAGTAATCATTTCTCTCAAAAGTTTAATTAAAATTATACCATATGAGTAAAGATTCTTTGCAAAATTTACTACAATATTATGCTGACTTCAATTTTAATAGAATGCTGAGCCATAATTGTGTAATTAAAATGATAGCTAGCATATGCCATTATTATTATTATGCTTAACTTATTAGTCCGCTTAAATAATTATTGATAATTTGAATTTCATTTTGTACATACAATAACTCAATAATTAATAATAAATTCTTAAATGAAGCTTTAATTTACGACGAATTTATCATTAACTTGTGGGAGTGAAAAATACTGTGAAAATAAATAAAAGTCATGCTTAGCTTGTTGACACCAACCCCAATTACCACATGTATCACGCCATATATATGATATAAGCTAAACCATGTTCTGCCTTTGTAGTCCTTAGACAAAAATTAGCATGCACAAGTTACCCTGTAAGACTGTCATTAAATGATGTGCTTAACGTTAAAATTCAAATTCAATGGACTAACGCGTAACTTGGTGATATCTGGCTGGATCCTTATTAATAAACAAATCATTTAATTAATTAGTTTATTAACATCATCTCTCTTAGGTTATCTAAATTTGTTAGAAGATGTCAACATTCTTAGCACATGAAGGAAGACCGAAAAAGCTTTCTTTGTGGTTATATTCCTATTTTAGAAAGAACACTGCAGCACCCCAATAATTCACAATATATAATACATACAATCTCTTGCATATTCTCTCATGTTAGGTTTTTAATATTATGTTAAAATTTGGTGAATTTATTAATTCAATTTTGAAAATAATTAAAAATAAATTTAAAAAGTGAAAGTAATGTCACATTTATAAATATAATTGAAATTATATCACAATTGACTTCAGATTATCATCATAACCTCACTCCTCTTAAAAGTTTAAGTTGATGAAAAGAAATTAATCAATTATATTTTTAATACAATAATATGCCCCTGTCTCCATTTTGGGGTTGACGTGTGCTAAAGGTAAAGGTATAAACATTTAATATTTAAAATTTTGTACTTAAAATTTTCGATTTATATCAATTTTATTCTCATTATTATTTTTTATATAATTAATACTTTTATTCATATTTTACAATTCCCCTTTTACCTTATTATCATCCCATTCCTTCTCTCTATTTAATTAACTCCACCTTCACCATTATCTCCACCACCACCGTTACCGAACCACCTCTACACACCACATATTCGCTCTCTTACATTTTCTCCTCTTTTTTCTTCCCCTCTTTCGAGCTCTTCTTTGATATATGGGAGAGGAACTTCAACCTCATTGACTAAACCTAAGCCACAAGCAAGAAAGATAACGGAGATGGTGGTGGTTTGATGATAATGAAGAAATAAGTGGAGTTCCATGTAGATAAAGGGACAAGTGAGATGACGATGGATAAAGGGAAATGATAAAATAGGAATAACAAATTAAAAGTGTTAATTATATTAAAAAATAATAATAATAAGAGTAAAACTGATGCAAATCGAAAATTTAAGGATAAAATTAAAACGAATTTAAATTTAGGAATATTTTTAAAATTTTTACAAACATTAAACACAAAAAATATACTTTACCTTATTTAAAATTAATTTTTAAGAAATTTTTAATTGCATATTTTAATACTTTTTATAATAATAAAAATTTTTGTTAAAATATGAAATATACAATTAGCAATAATTTTAGGATCTTATTACTGGATATCTTAAACTATATTATATTATTGTTGTTATTAATTAGTTGGAATTGGAAGATGATGGTGATGATCTAAATAACAGGTCACAGTTTCATCATTCTATATATATTATTCGATTTCCACTTAACAACCGAGCTGGATTTACTGTTTTAGCTTGCTTATGGTCAAAACCTTAAAGAACAGCGATTAAAACAATTTGCTATTCATCATGATGAACAACGAGGATAGTGATTTTTCAAATAATAATCTCAATAGATTTGCACGCCAATTATATCTCAAGTAATTAATCCAAATAATGTACTTCTTCTAAGTTTCCCCCCTATAAATTGAATTAAAAATAAATAAATGTTTCCTACCTCAAACGAAACCAAGGTTTGTAGTACATTGGCTGGTATTACGATGTCAATAGACAATATAATCTTTTAATAAAAACACTTTACGAAAAGTTCCTGTTTTTCATACTTGAGATTGTTAATGTAGTAGCTGGAAGGTTGAACAAGACAGAAATAAATCAAAGAACAAAGGTTCAAGCTATGGAAGCTATCAAGATTCAAGAACTGTGAATAATTGAACTACTGTAAAGAGAGAAAGGAAAGTGAGAGAGAAAAAGTAAAAGAGTAAAGTAAATGATTGTATTCATCAATATCATGTATCAGTCAACAATACAATCTTATATATTATGAGACTAAAACGTAGAAATACAAGACTCACAGTATTGTACAAGAATACATTGTATAATACTTTTAACATTCCCCCTCAAGCTTTGGCAGGGCTTTGCACAGCTTAAGCTTGCTTTTGAACCTATCAAACAAATTGGATGAAAGTGGCTTTGTCATGATATCAGCAATCTGATCCTGTGAACTTATATGAACAACATAGAGTTCTTTCTTCTGAACAAGGTCTTGAATGAAGTGGAGATCTGTCTCAAGATGCTTAGATCTTCCATGCAAGATTGGATTGGCTAATAGATGCCAGCTGCTTAAGTTATCACAATAGATCGTAGGAGAAATCTGTTGAGGTATTTGTAGTTCTTAAAGGATGGTTTGGATGCTCATGACTTCAGTTTGTGCAATGGCAATTGCATGATACTCTGCCTTTGTGGTGCTCCTGCTCACTTTGGACTGTTTAATGCACTTCCAGCTGATCAAATTTGTTCCCACAAAGATACAATAGCATGAAATACTCCTCCTATCATCTAGGTCAGATGCCCAATCTGCATCTGCAAAAGCCAAGAGTCTAAAGTCAGTGCAGCTAGTGAAATTCATATCAACATCCATTGTACCTTGTAGATATCTTAGGATATGTTTCACAGCCTTCCAGTGAGCTAAAGTCGGATTCTGCATGAATTGTGAGCATTTGTTCACTGCAAAAAAAATATCTGGTCGAGTAATACATAGATATTGAAGAGCCCCAACAACACTTCTATATTTCCTAGGGTCATCAAAGAATTCAGAGTCATTTGAGTGAAGTTTAAGGTTAGCTATCATAGGTGTAGGCATAGGTTTAGAGTCAGTCATTCCTACTTTAAGTAGTAAATCCCTAGCATATTTGCTCTGTTTTAGGATAATGTTATCAGATCTGCAATGCTCTACTTCTAAGCCCAAGAAATATGATAGTCTCCCTAAGTCCTTTAATGAAAAAACAACATTCAGTTTATTGATTATAGTTTGAACAGTGGTGTTGTTGGAGCCAGTTATAATAATATCATCCACATACACTAATAAGTAAGTCACATCAGTGGTAGTGTGTCTCATAAATAAAGCAATGTCATGAGCAGAATTCTTAAAACCAAATTTGTATAGAGTGTCAGTAAGTGTTTTGTACCAAGCACGGGGTGCTTATTTGAGGCCATATATAGCCTTATGAAGCTTACATACTTTATGTTTATCAGCAGTTGTATAACCTGGTGGTTGTTCCATGAACACCAAATCAGTTAGCCTTCCATTGAGGAATGCATTATCAAAATCAAACTGCCTCAAAAGCCACTTCTGTGAGAGGGCTATGGTTATTATTAAACGAATAGTAGTTGGGAGTACAATAGGACTATAGACTTCTTTAAAGTCTAGTCCCTCTTTTTGTTGGAAGCACTTTGCTACAAGTCTGGCCTTGTAACGGATAATATCACCACTAGGATTCTTCTTAATTGCAAAGATCTATTTACACTTAACAATAGTAGCATTTATAGGTGGTTCTACAACAGACCAAGTTTCATTCCTAATTAAAGCATTATATTCAGCCTCCATTGCTCTTTTCCAGTGAGAAAATTATAGGGCTTGAGTTGCATATTTTGGTATAGTGGACTCTAAATTAGGATAGTTTATGAACAGATAAAAAGGATTTTGGTTTGAGATTACCAGTTTTTGATCTTGTTGCCATTTGGTGCACATTTGTTGGAGGGTTTGGTGGTGTATCAGTCGGTTTGGAGATTGGAAGGACCACCTCAATTCCTTGTATTGGGATAGGAGATGGAGCTGGTGCTAGTGGAGTTTGTTGTGAAGTTGTAGCAGGAGAGGTTTGATCCTTGGAAGAACTAGTGGTTGTTGATGGTTCTTGTCTAGAAATAGACTCTGTTGTATCTGTGGAAGTGATAGTATCCTGTGACAGAGGTATAACTTGTGGACCAGTTGAAATAGCCTGGTTTGGAGCTGCACTAGAATTATTATTAATAGAAGTGGAGGGAAACATGTTATTGTAAGGGAAAGTATTCTCATCAAAAACCACATTTTTAGCAAAAATAACTCTGCCCTCTTTGGTTAAACACTTATAGCCATGATGATTTGGATCATAACCCAGGAAGAGGTAGAGTTGGCTTTTATAATCAAATTTGTGTTTGTTATAAGGTTTTAGATGTGGGTAACATGCACATCCAAAAACCCTTAACAAACTGTAATCTGGTAGTTTGCCATACAAAGCTTCAAAAGGAGATTTCATTAATAAACCAGGTGTTGGGATTCTGTTTATGAGATAAACAGCAGAGATAAAAGCCGAATCCCAATATTTTAAAGGAAGAGTTGAAGTTGCAAGTAAAGATAGTCCTATTTCAGTTATGTGTCGATGCTTACGCTCAACACTCCCCTGCTGTTGGTGAGTTTATGGACATGACAATCTATGTAAAATACCATGATTTTGCAAAAAAATTTCAAAAGCTATAAAAGTAAGTTCTCTAGCATTATCTGTTTGCAAAGATTTAAGTTTCTTGCCGGTTTGTTTTTTCATAAACAATTTGTATCCCTGTAGAGCTATTAGAGCTTGTGATTTTTGGTTTAGTAAGTAGATACAAACGTATTTAGTGCAAGCATCTAAAAAACTAATATAATATCAAAATCCATTTTGTGAAACACATGGAGATGGTCCCCAAATATCAGCATACACACATTCAAGAGGTTCATTATACAGAGAATTAGAATTAGGAAAAGGTAATTGGTGCATTTTAGCAAGAGTGCATGTTTCACAAAATTTGTTGATGGAATCAGAATTGTTAAAAGGAATTTGACATAATTTGAGAACATGAGTGACTGATTTAGCATTACTATGTTCTAACCGTTTATGCCAAATCTCAAAAACATTTCTTGTAGTAGTTCAAGTTAAAAAGCTTTGTGGATAGTCCTGATTTAAAAGGCAATGTGAATTCTTAGAGATAGATTGATCATTAGATATAGAAGAACTATTCAAACTAAGAGCATTATCAGAAATAGTCAATCCTCTCATTTTATTCAATTGAACGTTTGATGCATTTTCAGATATACACTTATCACTAATATGAAAACAAATATGCTTATTATGAATAGGAAAAGAACTACAAGTAGGAGTGAGAGATGACAATACAAAATTGTGTTGAGAGTTGCCAGGGTCATATACAACAAGGCTATCAAAGTAGTATAATCCTCCTCTAGTTTTGCCCTGTAGAAGTACTACTTTGGTAACCTGGTCACGAATCAAACATGTGTTAGGCCAAAATTCGAAGAAAACTGCATTGTCACCTGCAAATTGAGATACACTTAATAGATTTTGTGATATAGTTGGAACATATAAAAGATTGTTCAATTTATAGAGAACACTTTAATTTTTGATCTATCTAATAACAAAGAAAATCCAGTGTTATGAATGGATACTCCCTTTCCATTACCAACATAAAGCTGTTTCGGAGCTTGAGTTGTGTCATTATGTTGGAGAATGTTGGAGTGTTCGGCAGTCACATGGTGTGAGGCTCCAGAGTCCGCAAACCATGGTGCTTTTTGAGTGGTTGGTGCAGTGGTGAGATAGGCCTTAGGCTGATGGAACGTGGTGGATGGTGGAGGTGGCAGAGTATTGGAATAAGGGATGGTGGGTGTAGCTTGTTGAGGTTGACCTTGAAAATGCGGATCATACCTATGGTAACAGGTATGAACCGTGTGACCTAATTTGCCACACAATTGGCATTGGGGTCGATTGCCTTGGGATCTTCCTCCCCTTCCATTGCGAACCCCACCACAGGTGCCTCTGCCTCCAATTTCTCTGCCGAATTGAGGTGTCGTTTCTTGACCAGAATGTGTGAGGTGAGCAACAGCGATTGTGGCTTGATTCTTCTTATTGAGCCTGCTTTCAAAAGCTTTCAAGAAGCTTTCTGCTTTGTGGATGGTAAAAGAAGTCTGCCTAAACATCACAGACGTGATATACCCATCATATTCGTCGGGAAGGCCATCTATGATATCCTGGACATGATCCGCATCGGTGAAGTTGTGCCCTAACGAATGGAGTGAATCAACCTGATTTCGAATCGATTGGAGATATTCAGCAACAGTACCTGTTTTCTTGGTGTCTTTGAGCTGGGTTTTGATGCTCTGTATGCGAGTATTGGAGGAAGCAATGAAGATCTCATGAATGGTGTCCCATGCTTCAGCGAAGGAGGAGCAGCTCACAACCTTGTTTTTGTAGGATAGCGTCATCGACGCGTCTAGCCATGTCATTAGGGCGCAGTCATTTTGGATCCAATCGGAGTAAGCCTTTGATTCTTGAATCTTTTTCTTGCCACTTGATTGAGATTTCTTGGTGACGATGATCGATTCCGCCGATTTTTCTTTCGCTGCCGATTTGGTATCTTATCATAAGAGAAGTGATCCTGAAGCTTCAATGTGCGCAGAGTGAGGAGAACCGATTTCTTCCAGCTCCAGAAGTTATTTTCATCTAGTTTATCAGTGAGAGGAACCTACCCATTCTTGAGGCTGCTTTGCGTTGAAATGAGGAGAGCCATGAGGATCGATCTTCAAGCTCTTGATACCATGTTAATGTAGCAGCTGGAAGGTTGATCAAGACAGAAACAAATCAAAGAACAAAGGTTCAAGCTATGGAAGCTATGAAAATTCAAGAACTGTGAATAATTGAACTACTGTAAAGAGAGAAAGGAAAGTGAGAGAGAGAAAGTAAAAGAGTAAAGTGAATGATTGTATTCATCAATATCATGTATCAGTCAACAATACAATCTTATATACTATGAGACTAAAACGTAGAAATACAAGACTCACAATATTGTACAAGAATATATTGTATAATACATCTAACAGAGATATTAACAAGAGAAGAAGACAATAGACAAGATATATATGTTAGTTGTAGATATTTGTCTGATTATGCTGACAATATAAAACCTTCCTTAAAAAATTTGTTAGGGTATATATACATATAGTTTTCTTGCAACAAAAAGAGTGGTGTTGGTGTTAGGTCATTGCAACCGGGTATAAGTATAACCATTTACTCTGTTCTTCCTATTGTATCGATTTAAGTTTTTGGAATAAGTTTCTTTGTTAACATGGTATCAAAGTTTATTAAAATTGGCACACCTAATTTCAATTCTAAGATGATATCAGAGCCTATCCAATCTCATGTTGTTGGGCCACCAACCAATTTATGTTCACGCTCTATACGATCATACCTAGGCGTGATGGGGGTGTATTACAAGTCCCACATCTACGAAGAATATGGACTCTTGAAAATATATAAATGTGAAGCAATAAATTCTAAGAAAGTTTACAACTAAAATGTCTGAGTTTGATCCTTCCTGATCCCCAAAAGAAATAAATTTAGCATTAGATATATAAAATTTATTAAAAAATTCCTACGACCCAAAACAAGAAAGAAAAAGAGGAATTGCGTGAACGGGTGTAAATTATTTATATCTTCCTCCTATATATTAACTTAAACTTTTAGGATAAATAATTTTATAACACAACTGAATGGAGTATATATTATTTTTATTATTATTAAACTATAATTTTAATATGTCTCCTCACGCAAGACAGTCTTTAAATTTGTGTGAATTTTTGCAATTTTTTTTTCTTTTCATTACCATAATTTTTTTTTTTTTAAAGAAACTCTAAATTTTTTAATCATAGAAATTTTGATACTGTGTTATGAAATAACTTTTCTTACAAGCTTGAACAAATAACAAATTGAGAAAGTTTAGGGAGCCCATAGTTTATTAGTCAATAAGTGGTCAATAGGTTTTTTCTTTCTTTTCTCTTTTTCCTTTTATCACCCACTATTTCTCTAATTATACTCATGGGCTCCCTAAAATTGGCTTTCTAGCATTACTCTAACAAATTTGACATGAATATTTTTATCTCTAACAATACCGTTAACAACCTTGTGAAGAAGTCCAAGGAATAATAATAAAAATGAGCGGTGGAAATTGGAATGGGGCTAGTAGGAGTACGCGTTAAGGAAGGCTATTATAGCCTACAACGGTTGAATAACGAGGTAAGTAATTATTAACATTATTGGGGTACTACTAAAAACATAATCGTGTGATATAATTTCAGCAACTTGTTCAGATGAATATAAGTTACAAATGGTGATTAAAGAGGTGACAATTATATATAATTAAGAAAACCATTAAATTTGGTTTGATAGGCAATGGAATAGCTAGAACTAGTGGTTTTGCTTCCTTAATTAGTTAATAGCTATAATAGGTTGGAATATTCCATCACTAGAACAATTCTAATAGATAGCGGTGGTTGTTTAGCGATAATTTTTATAATATACTGTTAAGTTTTTGAATTTAGCGTCAATTTAAGTATATTTTTTAAATATTTTGGGAATTTAGCGACGATTCATATTGCAACCGTCGCAAAACGTTGAGCTCGTGAAACCTTAGTGGCGATTTTAAATGAACTTTTTTCTAAAAATAATAAATAAACTTACCTATATATTCATACATGCTAATAAATTTTTTTAAATACGGTTGAAAGCAATATATTTTTTTTAACATTTTTAAGATAATTCTTATGATAAAAATGATAAATAAAAATGAGTATATATTTTGAATTTTTTTGGAAATTTTGCAAGATAAAATTTGTTAAAAAATATATTTTTAAAATATATTAGAAAGATGTAAATAATTATATAAAATTATAATAAAAATAATTTACATGTTAAAAATAATATTTCATATGATTCCGATATAATCAATTAAACAATGATGATAACAATTTTTAGAGTTAATAAAATATTTTTTTAAAATATATAAATCACAACTTAATTATACATTTTATTGAAAGATATTAAATATTAAAATTTATACCATTTCAAATAAAATACAACTTGCGCGCATATATAGTTGCATTATATATTGAATATTAGATTATTTTGGCGAAAAACATGCTAAAGCTCAAATGAGTTAGACTCATTTATCCCCAGTTCGATCTCTCCCAATATGATGTTTTTGTTAGACTTGATTTTCTCTGTTCAACAGAAAGAAGATACTGAGTGTCTGAGAATCTATTTATTAGCTTGTCAAACTGCAAGATTTAGCTTGACAAAAATGGTGCGAGATTTTTTTTCTGATTGTGATGAAATTGGGACCGAGTGAAAATGCTTTTCCTCGCCACAATTCTTCTTTCCAATATTCATTCATTCCAATTCCATTCCTATGCAGTCGTACACTAACACCGTACTTTTTGGACTAGCACACAAAAGCCACACAACGAAAGTAATATGAATAAAAAGAAAAAATTTCCAAAAAACGAAAAAGTATTGTAGATTCTCGTTTGGTGGGGTACCATGCCTTCTTTTCCGTACAGATATAGGCATGAAATCGTAATCTATATTCATGAAGTTGACAAAGTCAACCCTTCCCTAGCTACTCTGTGTTCGTTTTATATTATTCTACCTGCTTTATACATGAAACTTCATCGTTTCTCCAATGAATCTTTTTCACTCTTATCTTTTTAATTATGAATATCACTAATAATAATAATGCTCCATGCATGCATGCCTTTAACAATATGTTATTGTAAGTTTTCTTCTTCTTTTTTATTTCGTAGGTGCCAAACGAAGAAATTTGATGTAACATGTAACCGACTTTCGATCAAAACTTTATCGGGTTAGAAATATAATTATTTAAGTGGTACTTCTTTATTTATTATCATATTTTAAGTTTTTAAGATAAATAATTTATCATATGATATTAAATTTTTTTTGACTATATAAGAAAAAACATGTAAAAGATTTACACAAGCAAAACTTTTACGTAATACAGTATGTTAAAATATAATTATTTGTATTTTTAATATATGCTTAAGTTTTTAGAATAAATGAAGCCGTATATGTCACAATACATTTAACTATTGTATGTCAACAACATAATAAATAAATTAAATGAAAAAGGAAAGGGATGGAGGAAAACAAAAGATGCAAATATTGAAGGGAAAAGAAAGTCAAACTTGTTCATAAAAAACGGTTAACAACCAGACAAAGATGATGAATTGATGATGGGAAACAAGGAGTAATTTATGATTTTATTCTAAAGATCCGAAGTCACATATGGTTATTTTCAGGTTAATTGAAATTATAATTGTTGATCAAGTGGTTAGTTCTAACTTATCCAAGTATCATCATGGATTTGATGATTCGGATATCGTATTGTGTATGTATCAATTTAAAAGTGACTAATAAAAAATTCTTAAATGGAATTTTAATTTAGAGCAAATGAGTCATCGTCTTGTCAAACTACAAAATTCTATGAAAAACTAGAATAAAAAAAATTATAGTTGCTGGTTAGATGGAGAGAAAAAAATCAAGTTTAATAATTTCTTATTCATCTGTATAATTTGTAACTGAGTAATGCTAAAATAATCAATTTTATAACAATTAATTTTAGTCGATATTATAGCAGGTTACAAACAACTTCACTATAAAGCTCATCACTAAAAATGATATTTATTTGTTGAGTTTCCATTTTGCATAATTCTTTTAATTGGATTTCGGATGTTCTTGTGTTTAAGGGTTTCGAATGTCTTTTCTCCCTTATGTTGAATGTTTGTTGCATAATGTTGGCCCATTTTTCAAATATTAAGTTACTTCATATTTTATTCATTATTTAATAAAGTGTGTTACAAAAATAGGTGAGTTCTATGGTACTCATTTATTAATTGTGGGTATGATACCCATCTATATGTGTAATTTCATGATTAGAGTAATTGGCAAAGATTTGTTCCCCATCGCTAGGGATGGCAATGGGGCAGGTCGGGACGGATATTTAAGTATTCATATCCAAATCCAAATATGCAAGTATTTAATTTTTACCCACATATCTAAATTCACGGGTATATACTGTCTCAAAACCAAACACACAGATATCTATAACATAAATAAATTAAATTAAATTACTCAATAAGATTATTCATTATCTAATAAAATACTTCAGAAATATAAATAAATACAAATAATATATAATTATTCGCAACATGACAAGAATACAATCATTTTAAACCAACAAAAAATTAGATGTAAGATTTTTCTTAACTAAAATAATTACAACAACCATCTAAATACTATTAAATATCTAAAAAATCAAACTGAATTATATATATACGTATATGGGGTGGAGCTGGCGCTCAGTACTCATACCCGCCCTATACCCACACAACCGCCCCAAATACCCGCCCCATTTAGGGCGGGGCAGGTCGGGATGGGACGGGACGGGTCAGGTCAGATTGCCATCCCTACCCACCACTAACTCCGTTAAACTACATTTCCTCCTTTTTAAAAAAAAAATAGAAAAAAAAATATAAATATTAACTTTACTTTTACGTTTTTGTCATTTACCTTATTTTGAAAAACCCAAAACACCCTGACTTAGCTTCTTCTCTTCTGTCTGCATAACAAATAAGATAAATACCAAAAATTGGAGGATTAGCATGATACTCAGAACCTCCCAAGTCGCCGGCGGTGCAGGTATATCATCGTCCTTTCCGGCAAGACAAGACACCCTTGGCATTTTAGCATGTTTGCTTCTTTAATTTAAGTTTTTGAAAAAATTGACTTCATAACATGATATTAAAATTTTTATAACCTAAAGGTTTAGAATTTGATCATTATTGAATTCAAAAAATAAAATTAAGCAAAATAAATGAAAAAAAAACACTATAAAAAAAATTCACGCAAACTAAAAATTGTTATAAGTTCGTAAAAAATCATATGGATATATATAACTAACTTGTGTTAGTCTAGTTATTAGCACACTAATTTACTTAAACAAATATCGGGGATTCGAATCTCGTTTTATACATGCAACCAACGACAAATTTTTAAATGGACTAGTTTTTAGTCTGTCGAGTCAGAAAATGCTATATGGTGCTGTCTGTGGTGGCATGGGTAGTTCAATGGCTTGCTGGCTAACAATTCAATAGCCAATTGTAATAATACACGTGGTCAACTTTGGCTAAGGTGAATGCAATGTTTGAAACTTCGATGGTGGTCAGGAGGGAAACACGAAACGGGAAAGACAATAAAACATGGTATGATATGTGTAATAAGGTTAATTAAAACTGTAATTAAACATGCTAAGTGAGGAAGGAAAAGGGAGCAGGGGACGGCGGTGCCGGCGAATCCCACTATCGCCGTTGTTGCCGTATTGTGACTGATATGTAAATTAAGTATTTGATTAGAATTAGTTATATCTGATGTAGTTAGTTCAGCTTTTTACTCTCTGATGTAGCATGTATATATATACCTCACGTGTAAGTAGTAACCAACTAATGAATCATTTTGTTTTCACATTCATACAATTCTCACACTCAATATGGTATCAGAAGAAATCTCCTTTCACGCTCTCGCTTTCTTGTAAATGAGATTTTCCCTAGAAACTTCAATTTTTCCAAGAAAATTCTCCTTCTTTTCCCGAATTCTTTCTTCTTCCTTTTCTTTGATTCATTCTTTGAATCTTCATCATCTTTCTTCAATTTCCCTTCGGTCCGCTCAGGTGTAGCCATGTCCACTGATTCGGACGAAGTTCAATCTCCAGAAACCTCTCGCACTCAGATGCAATCTATGAATCTTTCACTGATTCCTGATGCTTATACGCTCCAGTCCGGTGATCATCTAGGTTTAGTGCTTGTTTCACAACCACTTCAAGAAGACAATTATGCATCGTGGTGCCGTTCGATTTGTCTTGCCCTAAGTGGAAAGCACAAACTTGGATTTATCGATGGCTCTTTGCCAAAACCTGATCCTGTTCTAAATCCGGTGCTTGCTGAGACTTGGCAATGCACAAATGACATTGTAACAACTTGGTTGCTGAATTCGATCTCAAAGGACATTGCGGCGAGTGTGATATACGCTGGATCAGCGGCTCTTCTCTAGCAAGATTTCGAGACTCGTTTCTCGCAAAGCAATGTGCCTAGGATTTTTGAACTCAAGAAGTCTCCCATGAACTTGCAACAGGGTTCTTTAACAGTTTCTCAATACTTCACTAAATTGAAGATCTTGTGGGAAGAGTTGAGTACCTTCAAACCCTTAGTAGCATGTTCTTGTGGTGGTGTAAAACAAATTCAAGCTTATCTGGATCAGGAATACGTGATGTTATTTCTCATGGCTCTCAATGACAATTTGGCCAATGTGAGAAGCCAAATTCTGCTTTCAGATCCCCTTCCTCCGATTGGTAAGGTGTTCTCGTTGGTGTTGCAAGAAGAAAAGCAACGTACTCTCACCACTCCTCAACCAAGTCAACACATGGCTTTTGCAGTGAAGCAGTCCCAAAATCCAATGTCGCTATCTAGTTTCAAGCCTAAGGGCCAGAAGGATCGCCCTTTGTGTGCTCATTGTGGTTTCTTAGGCCATACTGAAGGCAAGTGCTATAAATTGCACGGTTATCCACTTGGCTACCTCCAGAACAAGAAGAATGGAAACAAACATCAGGTGCATTATGTGGCTCAACTCAATTCAGGTCAAGATGCTCAAGATGTGCAGTCTGATGTTGGGTTCTCACTCACTGCTACTCAATACAATCAGCTCATGGCTTTGCTTCAAACACAGCAAGCCTTGCAAGGAACTGAACCTGAGATATGTGCAGGTGAAATCTTTTCTTCGTGTTACTTGAATCAAAAGGCAGTTTCTAATTCTTGGATCATAGATTCAGGAGCCACCACACACATTATTAATTCTTATGCCCCTTTCTTGGATCCTAAGCCATTAGAAAACCATTACATAGCCTTACCGGATCACACTCGTATCCGTGCTTTAGCCATTGGCAATGTAGTTATCAATCCTTCATTGACCCTTTACAATGTTTATCTTCATTTCTTCCTTTCGAATCAATTTAATTTATGTTAGTTCATTATTAAAATTGTCTAATTGTGATGTTCTTTTCTCTAATCTATCCTTCACTATACAGGACAAGACCTCCAAGAAGGTGATTGGCAGAGGTGATGAGATTGATGATCTCTTTGTGCTAGAGTCACAACCCCCATTTACAATTGATACTTGTCATTCTGTTTTCTTTGTTAGCATTGATGTTTGGCATGCTAGATTAGGACACACCTCTGAGAAAGTCTTGAATAAACTCAATCATGCTTTATCACCCAAACCCTTCAAATTCAATCATTCTAATTGTCTTGTTTGTCCATTAGCTAAACTTAGGCGTCTATCTTTTCAGTCAAATAATCACTTTTGTAATTTTGCCTTTGATTTGATTCATTGTGACATTTGGGGACCTTATCGTGTTCCCACGTATAATAACATGCGATACTTCCTCACTGTTGTTGATGATTATTCGAGATTTACTTGGACTTACCTATTAAAGCAGAAATCAGATGCTACTAACGTCCTTATTAATTTCATTAATATGATTGATAAACAATTCAATGCTAAGGCGAAACAGGTCAGATCCAATAATGTCAAAGAATTGCTTCTCAATGATTTTTTACTTTCAAAAGGAATCCTCCATCAATTTTCTTGTGTTGAGAGACCTGAGCAGAACTCGGTGGTTGAGCGTAAGCATCAGCATTTGCTTAATGTTGCTAGAGCCCTCTTCTTTCAATCAAAGGCGCCAATCGAATTTTGGGGTGAATGCATTTTGACAGCTACCTTTTTGGTGAATAGATTGCCCAGTCCAGCTCTACAACATTGTACCCCATTTGAGAAACTCTTCCACAAACAGCTAGATTATCAATCCCTTAGAGTTTTTGGATGTTTGGCTCATGCATCCACTTTACCTTCTCAAAGAAACAAGTTTTCTCCAAGGGCAATTCAAGCTGTATTTGTTGGTTACCCTTCAGGTTACAAGGGATACAAGCTTTATGACTTGGCCAACAAGAAAAATTTTATCTCAAGAGATGTTTCCTTTGTTGAAGACAATTTCCCTTTCAGCAAGATGTCAAGCAATCCTTCTTCTCTAATTGACAATTTCCCTGAAGTTGTCATGCCTCATGCAATTCTTGAGGCCAACAACCAAGTTCCACCAGCAGCTATCATTCTCCATCATTCTACTCCAGCAATTTCCTTGGAGCAACCCTCACCACCTGTCACAGCCACAGAATCTAAGTTGGTACCACACTTTCGGCGATCCTCTAGACTCTCTAAATCACCCCAGTACCTTAGGGACTATCAATGTCACAACTTTCAACACTTGTCCCGACCTTACTTCAATTTTGTAGCTGCAGTTGATGCCATACCCGAACCAGCTTTCTTCCATCAGGCAGTCAAATATCATGAGTGGAGAAAGGCCATGGATGAAGAGTTGAAAGCCATGGAGGCCACCAATACTTGGTCATTGGTGCCACTACCTAAAGGGAAACACACCATTGGATGCCGGTGGGTATACAAAGTAAAGTGCAAGGCTGATGGTTCTGTAGAACGATATAAAGCCCGATTAGTCGCTAAGGGCTATACTCAGCAAGCTGGAATTGACTATAAAGATACATTTTCCCCAGTAGCTAAGCTTACTACAGTCCGGGTACTTCTTTCTTTGGCAGCCATTAACAATTGGTCTTTGCTACAAATGGATGTCAACAACGCTTTCCTCAATGGCGATTTATTTGAGGAGGTATATATGGATCTGCCACTTGGGTACAAAACCAAGAGTCCAGACTTAGTATGTAAGTTGAATAAGTCAATATATGGGTTGAAGCAAGCCTCTCGGCAGTGGTTTTGCAAATTCTCCACGGCTCTACTAAGCAACAAGTTTAAACAATCGAGAAGGGATTATTCTCTGTTTACCTATGGCACTAGCAGCAACATTGTCTATTTGCTTATGTATGTGGATGACATCATATTAGCTAGTCCTTCCAAGGAAATGCTTCACAAAGTCCAGAAGTTGCTGGAGTCTCTATTCAAGTTGAAAATCTTGGGGGATCTTAAATACTTTCTTGGCTTAGCACTAGCAAGATCAGCAGAAGGAATTGTGCTTAGTCAAAGAAAGTATACTCTAAGCATCTTAGAGGACACAAATTTTCTTGAGGCAAAAGCTAGCTTGTTACCTATGGAAACTAATCTCAGACTAAGTGCCTCGGATGGGGACCCGCTCGATGATTCTTCTAGCTATAGAAGATTGATTGGGAGACTAATGTATCTCACAATCTCCCATCCTAACATTACATATGCAGTTTTAACATTGAGCCAGTTCCTCTCTTGTCCGACTACTGTGCATCAGAATGCTCTGCATTACCTCCTCAGGTACTTGAGAGGGACTGTTGGGCAAGGGCTTCTGTTTTCAGCAAAATCAGAACTGCGGTTGATGGCTTACGCAGATTCGGATTGGGCTGGATGCCCCGATACGCGAAGAAGTGTTACTGGTTATTGTGTGTTCATTGAAGACTCCCTAGTGTCTTGGAGATCAAAGAAGCAGCCTAATGTTTCCATATCGTCAGCTGAATCTGAATACAGGGCTATGGCCGCTGCAGCAGCCGAATTGACTTGGCTTAAGGGACTCATCTCAGATTTTCAGATTGAAATTCCTTCTTCCATGTTGTTTTGTGACTCATAATCAGCCATTCACATTGCTTCTAACCCCACATTTCATGAACGAACCAAGCACATTGAAATTGATTGCCATTTTGTCCTGGAGAGAGTGGTGGCAGGGCTGATCAAACTGATCCATGTTAGAACTCAACATCAACTTGCTGATATATTCACAAAACTCGTCTCTTCAATTCAGTTTAAGAACCTTATTTCC
This sequence comes from Stylosanthes scabra, assembly GCA_036250425.1. Taxonomy (NCBI): domain Eukaryota; kingdom Viridiplantae; phylum Streptophyta; class Magnoliopsida; order Fabales; family Fabaceae; genus Stylosanthes; species Stylosanthes scabra. The sequence continues at coordinate 61,590 of JASCZI010211513.1, forward strand.
AAGTTTGGCACGTTGAATCTATACGTGCCAACTTGAAGGGGGATATTGTGATTGATATGTAAATTAAGTATTTGATTAGAGTTAGTTATAGCTGATGTAGTTAGTTCAGTTTTTTACTCTCTGATGTAGCATGTATATATGTACCTCACGTGTAAGTAGTAACCAACTAATGAATCATTTTGTTTTCACATTCATACAATTCTCACACTCAATATGCCGCCGTCGAGGTGGAGAAGAGAGAGATCGAGACGGAGAGAGAAAAACGAAGAGAGAGAAAGAGACGTTGTCGCTGCTGCTCGCCGTCGCGCCTTCTTCAGCCGCCGAAGTCTCGGCTGTCACCATCCTCGAAGCTCGCCGTCACAGCTTCAGACGTCGTCGTTGTTGGAGGAACCGAAGAGAGAGAGAAAAGAGCGATGCCGTGGAGAGCGTCGGAAAGAAGAGCTCTCTCTGTTGCCGTCGAGCTCCTTGTCACCGCCAAGACTCACCGCTGTTGCTGTTAGGATCTGCCGTATAATAGAGCATGCATGGGAGAGAGAACGAGGAGCCTCGCCGGAGCTCTGCTGCTGCGGGTTGCGCCACATAATTGAAGTCCAACAGGTCCAATAGACTCCTCCTTCAGGGCCCGCCCAACTCCATTTCTGCATTTACAATTTTGGCCTCCGCCTTAAACAACTTTACGATACCATCCCGTGTACCATAACAAATCCTAACATGGGTCAACTCCGTTTCCTTACTTCTAACTTCCATCCACGCTTCACTCACCAGTTCACTTAACTTTACAAGCCACCAAGCCACTGCACTTCCCGTGCCATCATAGAACATCCCTATATATATATATATACACACGTTCTAAATTAAAACATAGTATATGTATAAATTATAATAATTCTCTTTAGCTCCAAATCGATGACATTTAGGTAACTTTTTGTGTTTATGCTGATATCATATACCAATTACCCAACATAGCCTATAAACACGTACATCACAACATATTTTATTTAATATGTTTGATGGATTCTTGTGTTAATGAGATTGTGATGACAAAATCATGTAAACGCAATCAGAGCTGGAAGTGAGACGTAAATGTGAAGACTTTAGGGGAAAAGAATTAATTAATTATTTTATATGTAATAGCTTAGAAAGATAATTAAAACTAAATTAATGGCGAAAGTCATCTGGTACAAGTAGTATATACATAATTCCTGTATAATCGAAAGAGTGAACAGAATTAAGAATCTGGCATTTCATCATTCATGAACATGGGCGATTATTTGGTAGTGGCAAGTAAGTGGGAGTGTAATCTTTAGTTAATTTGTCAAAACTTTTAGAGTGATTTAGTACATGTTTAGGGGGGGGGGGGGAATCTCTATTTATTTTAAAAATTAATTATTATATACATTATACAATATGTCATTATATATATATATAATTTTTTTCCTGAGTTATGCTAAATCAACCATTAAATTAGTCATCACCAGTATAAAATACAGATTAAAAAATAAAATACACATAAAAAATAACTTTAATAATAAATATATATTGATACATAAATATGCTGAATTTTTGTGTAAAAATAATATATTTTTTTTATTATACAATATGGGGAAGGAGAACCGAATGAAGTCGGCTAGCTAGTTTGCCATCTCTACCGCCTGTAAATTTATAACAACTAGCATATAAAGGCTATTGTAATGGTCTCCCAATTATCAAGCGGCCAGACAATGACATACCTCAAAGTCCAAAAATTGTGTTCGAAAACAAGAAAAAGAAAAAGAAAAAAAATATATATATTAAAATATATTAATATGTCATTTTTCAATACAAATGTAATGTGTTATATCTAGACATCTGTTTCTACTTAATATATGTAACTTAAAATTTATCCCATTCTAAAATGAGTAATGACAATTTAGTACTTTCACTACAAGATTTTCGCTGGATTGTGGGGTTTTTTTTTTTTCCAGATTGTAGAGGTTTAAAACCCCCCACAAACATGTTTCTGACAGTTTCCAAAACTCCCAAAATTTGAGGTGCCACCAGCCCTTTTATGACAGTTTTTTAAAACCCCCATGATCTATTTAGTGGCAATTTTTATATGCATTCAGTGGGGGTTTTGCTCTTGCATTTTGTGACAATTCTAGATAACTTTTAAGGCAGTTTAAAACCCCCACAAATTGCTTTATCAATTAGCTCTTTTGTGGGAGTTTCAAACCTCCACAACCTGCAATTTTTTTTTTGTTTCTAAACTTTCATTAACCCATTCGAGAGTACTCAAATTAGATATGTCTTTTTCAATATTAAAATTTAACAACTGTTATATAGCACATTATAATTTCTTAATACTGAAGAATGTAACTCTATATATAAAGAAAAACTCTGAACATTAATAGTTCCAAACAATAATTATTCTACCTGCTGTTTTTCTTTAACGTAAAACCATCAAACAATATCTTCTAACATATAGAATCATTAAACAATTGTCCTCTGATTTCCGTTACTATCACCGGATGATCTCCTAGCATCAAAGGGAATAGTAGGCTCACTTCCAGCATCATTAGCCTAAAAATAAACATAAAATGTTATTAGTAAAAACAATGATTATTAACTACATAATTTGATCCTAGTCATCACAATTTACAGAGCAAGAAAGAATCCAAAAGCAAAACTTTATTTTTTAAAATACAATTGCAGTTCCAATAACTTAGACTAAAAGCTTCAATCCTTCAACTCAAACACAGTTATAGTTATATATGTCAATACTTAGACCAATACAATGCTTGTTTAACATGATTTTGGAAAGAAGATTATAGATTACCTCTGGAGCAGAAAAAAAGCCAATAAGTGTTTCAGGAATTTCTCCTTCCTTCATCATCAAGTATGCTTTCATCATATCAAAGGATTGTTGCAATTTAGACTCTAGATTAATAACCTTTTACTGTGAATTATGTAATTCAGACTCTAGATTTGTAATCTTTTCCTGTAAAGCAGCAGCAGTAGGAGATCCAACTGAATTAGTAAAGATAGTAACCCGACTTCTAACATTTCTAAATGTATTTGTAGGGACAGCTCCCATGCCCATGCATCGAACTCTCCCAGACTATTCAGGCCCCGAAACTTTACCAACAGCATCATTAGGTGACACCTCATATTGTGTATTTAGTTGTATCATATTCACTTTAATTTGTTCCTAATAAAAAAATATATTATAATTAATTATTAACTTATCAAACTTTACACGTTAATTATTCACAATGAACTTAACATATAAAGCAAATTGCACTTACAGTTATAGCCAGTGCCTCATTATTTACAAAAGACCCATTATTTCTTTTATGTGTTTCAATGTAAATTATTCCTCTACTTGGCTTTTTTCCTGTTTCCAAGTACTAAAAAAGAAGGGGGAAAGTTAAATTAACACATTTATGTAAAATCACATATTTATCAAGTGCTTATATATATATACCTTCTCATGTCGTCTTCGTGAGTTGGATTTAGATCCACAAGTGCTCTAAAAATGAATACAACAACTTCAATTAATATATTTTTCTATTTTTTTTATTAAAGTATAACATTAACTAAATGAGTTGATTAGTGTCTTACAATTGTAGATGGTTTTAGTCGATAATTAACAAAGCAAGCCCATTGATCTCTTGGAACATCTTCAGGTACATTGTTCACCAATGCTTCTCTTCTTATGGTTGGATCATAAAACTCATTCCACAATTTTTGCCTATATGTTGCCCACTTCTTTGCATTAATTTGAAAGTAATATCTATAGACAGCATCTTCTTGGCTTGTAAAATAGAAGTGGGACTTCAAACAAAAAGAAAGTAAAAAATAATAAATATCTGAACTAATAAAAATTTCAAACCAAATAGATTTTACCTTTATCATTGTTTCAAAGTAATCATTCTTAAAAGATTTAGGCATGCCACCGGTGCTTAATTTTGTTTCAAACCAAGTAGACAATTCAGTACTTAATTTCTGCAGTGCATTTTGTGATGCCAAAGCCCAAAGGCCATATATGAACACTTTTAGTAGCGTATTTTTATGGTGTTTTGGGGTTATCGCTTTTCTGAATGTTATTATTAAGTCTGTAAACACTTTTAGTAGCGTATTTTTACACTAAAATTTATTTACGAATTTTCACTTGCTTTTTCATCCAGCACTACTGTACTATATACCCTTGTTTGGAAAGGATAAATTATAGGGAAATATATTGTAAATATTACATATTCTAATTCTAATAAGAATAAAAATTATGTTAGATAACTAAAATACAAAATCCTTGGGTGATGTATGTATGTATGAGATAGCTTTTTGTCTAAGAATGAATTATTATTAAAATAAGGTGTAATTATGCACTAATTTAATGAATTTTGAAGCAATATAATCTTTGGGGGATTCTATGCGCGGGATATCAGGTGATGGTCAACCCGTTTCTTTGTGCCCTGCTACTCGCTTTCAGTCTCACCTCAAATTGTAGTCAAATGCATGTTATTCACGTGTTCTATTTCTCCCAAACCAATTAACCAATAACGCAACCCACCTCATTCACGTAAATAATTATTATTATTTAGCTTTCTATGATTCTTAACTTTGGTAATTTTATAGCGAAAATGTTTTATCATCTATAAGAGGAGGAGTAGTATTATTTTTTAAAAAAAAAATAATAAAAAAATATGAAATATTTATAGGATTGAAATTCAAACACTCATAAAAAGAAATCTTAATTTTTTTTATTATTTTTCTCCTCACCATAGCATGCATCACTTCTGGTCCTCTAATTATTTTGTCAGTAATTAGTAGTTACTAATTATTATTATTATTATTATTATTATTATTATTATTATTTAGGACAAATTACTAATATATTCTAACTAGAAATTAAATTTATCATACTGCTCTAGAACCAAAATAATATCAAATTACTCCGTTCCATAAATTTATGAAATCCGTGACACCCTGCCATGTTTTCATAAATCAGTGGCAGGGTGCCACGAATTTTGTGTTTTTTTAGCAAGATTCACAGAATTCGTGGCAGGGTGCCACGAATTCAAATTTCTCTACTGCTCCATATGCTAAGCTTTCCTATTTCAATTTGTAGTTTTATTTCTTCTTGGTTTCTGATGCTTCACATATACGACGGCAATTATAATTTTTCTAGACACAACAAGTTGATTTAATTATCAACAAATGACATGTTTCTTGTATTGCTTTGTTAGTTGTTTTCTTTTTTTACTTTTTTTACTTTAATTTTTTTTTAAAAAAAAACTTATTCAAAAATAATTTGTAGTACCTTTTCTGAGTTAATCAATAAATATATGATGATCCATAACATAAAAAATTATATTTTTTTTGTTACACCTACTCTTTTTTATCTTCATATTATACATGAATCAACTATCTCAATAAATACTTTACACATTATATGTTCATGTAATATTTAAGTCTCAAATTTATATATAATACCAAGATGGATAATATTTACTATTATTTTTGCCAACAATAATACCAAGAAGAACAATAAATTATTTACCAAAACATATATTGTATCTAGAGCAATAGAAAATGAGAATAATATATTACATAAACTATATTTATTAAAATATATATTTCAAAATAATTACACAACTATAAATTAACAAAGGTTTATCAAACATAATTAACAAATGTTTATCAATTAACAATTTTTTAAAATTTATCGAATT
>JASCZI010211513.1:67310-89952 GCA_036250425.1 Stylosanthes scabra
TCTATAAATTTATAAATTTTTAAAAATATTGATGTATTTTTTATAAAGCTAATAGGTTGTTATAGCTATGTAATATTCCAAAAATAAATTCGAGACTTAAATATTACTTGAACATATAATATTTAATGTATTTAATTTATTGGGATAGTTGATTCATGTATAATATAAAAATACAAATAGGAGTAGGTATAACAAAAATATATAATTTTTTATGTCATTAATTATCATATATTTATTGATTATATAAATTATTATAAAATATATATTTTTTAAAAAATATTAGAGCCAAGAAAGACAGAATCCGTGGCAGGCTACAATAATTTATAGAATCCATTGCAGCCTGTCACGGATCCCATTTAGAGCCAAGAAACTCAAAATCCGTGGTAAGATAACACGGATTCATTGTATTTTGAAATCACATAATCCATGGCAACCTGCCATAGATTCTATAGAAATAGCAAACAGAGCAATTTTATTATTTTTCTGCTTTCAGAGTAATCTGGTAATATTGGTTTCTAGTTAGAGTAATGAGGTAACTTGCCCTATTATTTATTGATAATTTTGTTCAAAATATTTATATATGTAAAGTCTGTTTTTTGTCACTGGAATTTGTGAAGAGTTTAAAAAATATTCTTAATATTTAATTTGATTCAACTTTATTTTTAATATTTTTTAATAATTTTCAAATCTACTCTTATCAACAAATATTTAACCGTCAATATATAATCAATAGTATTTTTTCAACTTTACCCTCAACATACTATTAAAATATATTATAAACTATATATTGATTGTTAAATATTTGGCAGTAGAGATAGAATTGAAACTAATAAAAAATATTAAGGATAAAATTAAATCATATTAAAATTAACGGTAATACTACATGTACATCTATTTTTGGCGTACACATCTATCCAAGTCCCAAACGAACATGTTTTTATATATACAACGAACATATTTTTATAGTTGACACGAACAGGTTTTGCGTTTGCTTTTAAAAACCTGTTTGTTCTAATAGTAATATTCTGTTCGTGCACGAACAGAAATCTATATATACAACGAACATGTTTTATAATTGACACGAACAGGTTAAAAACATGTTCATTTGCTTTTAAAAATATGTTCGTTCTAGTAGTAAAAAACTGTATATATAAAAACCTGTTCGTTTGGGACTTGGATGGAGGTGTACACCTAAAAGAGGTGTATATGTAATATTACCAGTTTGGATTTAGATGGAGGTGTATAGCAAAAAGAAGTGTACACCAAGATTAATTGTAAAACTAAAGTTAAGGAAATTTTCGAAATTTTTCGTTAACTTAAGGTAAAAGAAAGAGTTTACCCTATTTATATCATCACTGGATGAGCATTATTCTACTAAATGTTATAGCTTGCATTGTGAACACAGTTACATAAGAGAGAAATAAGTTGACACTAACTTATTATAACAATTATTACGCTTTCAATAATTTCTTTTATATAATTGTTTGATCTAAACTTTCAATTATAATAATAACTGCATAACATGATGGTGACTGAATTACCATTTTGATTTTTGAAAAATTCATTTTTAAAAAAAAAAATAAAAATGACCTTTGAATGAAAGAGTTATTATTTTGGTTCTTGAAATATGATCTCAACCTAATAAAATACAACATTTTTTTATAAGCTGAAACAATTCAAGTATTTGATATTTTTAATTATTATAATAATATATAACTTTGTACAAATATATAATTTTTATATGTAATTATGGTAGAGGATACATAAATTATTATTGACAGGTAAACAGTATATATAATTGGTAATTTTTATTCATAAGTTAAAATTTATTTATATATAACTATAAATTATGTTCAAGTTATTTGAGCTAGTTTATGAACCTTGAATTTTGGTGAGCTAATATAATATAAAATTAAAGATTAAAACTATTGATGAAAGATCGATCTTCTTGAAATACTTGAAATTTTCTTATATGCTTAGTGATCGTAAAAAGTTTGATTATATTACAACGAAAACGTTTGATTATTCTATCAGCATATGTTTAGTTATTCTAATAGTTGTTTATTCTGGTAGAAAAAATTATATAAATAAAATATATGTATAAATATGGTTAAATAGAATTTAATTTTAAAGCATCCTTAGTGTAAGATATTTTTTATTGTGTAAAATTTTATATTATTAATACATCAAAATTATACTCACATAAATATATTATATATTTATTTAATTTTTTATTGTTTTTCTTTTTTCTTTGTTGATGAGGTCACTCTTATTCAAAACAACAATGCTTTATCTATATTTCTTTTTGGTATACATCTTTATCGAATTCTCAAATGAATATATTTTTATATATATAATGAGCATATTTTTATAGTTGACACGAATAGGTTTGTTTTTAAAAACCTATTCGTGCTATGTTCGTGCACGAATAGGTTTTTATATATACAACGAACATGTTTTATAGTTGACACGAACAAGTTAAAAATCTATTCGTTTGCTTTTAAAAATTTGTTTGTTTTAGTGATAAAAATCTATTTATTGAAATTTGAATGGAGATATACACCAAAACGAGGTGTAGATGAAGATTAATTGTATTAGAAAAGTGTCAAATAAATATATCAACATGTATAGCGAAAGGCTATTTCCAATTATCCTCACTTCATGCATTCATCAACATATTCATTGATTTCTTCTTTTTCAGATAATTAAAAAAATAGAAGGATGGAATGAGTTGTGTCAAATAATGTATTTATGAGGCATTATTTATGTGGCAAATGAAAGAGATAATAAGAGAAGAATTAGGAAGAAGGCAACAAAGAAGTAAAAGAACCCAGTATTTGACCAAATACTCTCTACACTAGTGAAGACAGGGGAGCGCCCACCATTCAAACAATAACAATCAATCAATCAATAATAACAACCAAAATTAGATGAAAGTAAAGTAAGTAACAATCCTACAAAATGGGATATGACGCATTCACACGTGGGTTTTATAGCCAAACGGGTATGAAGCGTGTTTCCAATTCATGACTTTCTCTCTCTCTCTCTCTTTCTCACACTCTCACTCTCTCTACTCTTCCCTCTCTATAAAAAAGGTTTGGAATTTTGTTGCAACTTGTTCCCATTACCTCATCCACCCTCCTTGGAAGAAACAAGAAACAACCCAACCTCTCTCTAGATCTTCATCATCTTAACCTTCTACTGTTATTCTTACTTTTCGATCAAATTAAGGTAACACTACTGCACTTCTAATCTCCTCTCAGCTGTAGTCGAGAGTTTGAATAACTATCGAAAAAAGTTTTTAAGATTATCTTTCTGATTTGATTTTATTTGACTCCTATCCCTTTTCAGTGTGACTCCAATTAAGTTCTAAGGAAGCAGCAGCAAGAAGCAAAGATTATTATCATTATTAACAAAAATGATGCAAATCTCCTCCACCAACAAGTACTTGCCTGAATTTGTAAGCATAGTAATAACCAACCCTTCTATTTCTGCATAAATCTGATGAATATTGAAATTTCTGACCCTTTAACATGATTCATATATAGGGAATGGATGATTCTGTTTCCTTCCATAATCAATATCCAGCAATGATGGATCCATCATCATGGCCCCATCAGTTTCTTGATGATCTTGACTTCAACCAAATCCAAGAATCATTCTCTTCAGCCTCATCCCCAAAGAGCTACTCCTCAACCAAGCGGTGCTTCTCAAACTCTTCTGCCCCGGCCACCACTGCGGCCGGAGCCACCATGCCACAAAACTCTTTCTCATTACCAATTGAAAGACCAACTAAGCTACAAAAAACCACTACTTGGAACAATAACAATGGCGGTAGTACCACCACCACCATTACCGGCAACAACAATGATTTCATTGTTCCCAAGGCTTCTTCCTCTTCTTCTTCACAAATCATCTCATTCGAGCAGCACTCGAACGCTTCTTCTTCGGTTGCTTCCTACAATAACAACCACCACCACCACCATCAGCAACTCTACAATAACAAACCTTCTTCCTCCGACCATGTTTTGAAGCCCAAGATTGAGAGCGTGTGCAGTGAGAGCTTCGATTTTGCCTCTGTGGTTTCTCAAGCTGATTATCTCAGTGGTTATGGTGATAATAACGCCAATAAAGGCTCCGCGGCAGCCGCGGCGGCCACCACTACCAGAAACCCAACTCAGGCCCAAGATCACGTCATAGCCGAAAGAAAACGAAGGGAGAAGCTCAGCCAGAGGTTCATTGCGCTTTCCGCCATTGTTCCTGGTCTCAAGAAGGTACTATATTCAACCATTCATAACTTATTAGGTCATCCCAAGAAGTTCCGGGATATTTGAATCTTGTCATGATTAGCCATAGAATCTTAAATTGGGAATATTGCGAAAAAAGAAAATATTCCAAAAACCATAGTCATCATGATCAATAATGTAGAATGAGTTTCATCATAAATCACTTATATACAAATACGGATCTATATTCAGTTGAACCATGTAATTAACCATAAAATTACATTATTTCTTATTAGAAAGTTAAATTAATATTCAAGGGTTTTTTCATATGCAGATGGACAAGGCTTCAGTATTGGGAGATGCCATCAAATATCTGAAGCAACTGCAAGAGAAAGTGAAGACTCTAGAGGAGCAAGTTGCCGAGAAAACCGTCGAATCCGCGGTTTTCGTGAAGAGATCCATCGTCTTTGCAGATGACGATGAATTCTCTTCGGACGGAAACTCGGATCAGGAAATCCCCGAGATAGAAGCAAGAATTTCAGGCAAAGATGTTCTGATTAGAGTCCACTGTGACAAACACAGTGGAAGAGTGCCAAAAATAATGAACGAGATAGAAAAGTATGACCTCACTGTTCAAAGCAGTAGCTTCTTGCCCTTTGGGAATAACTCTCTTGACATCACCATTGTTGCCCAGGTAAATCTAAATTTCAACTTCAGCTTAATTACTTTTTTTTTTTTTTGGTAAGATCAGCTTAATTAGTTTTTTGATGAATAATAATATTCATTAATTATTTCAACATTATTTTTTGTTTATATTTCGTATTTAAATCATTATTACCTAACTTTTCAATTTTTTTACCCTAAAAAATCAGCTTCTAACATTATTTCCTGAATTATCTCCAGATTGGTAGTACTACTACTTTTGATTAAAAATAATTGTTCAATAATTTGGATATTTTAACATTAAATAGCTAAAAAAATGAAAATAGTAAATAATATTTTTTATTTTAATTTTTTATAGAAGTACACAAAAATATTAAAAACAAAAAAAAAAATATAACGAAAAAAAGGACTATTTTTTTTAATAACATAACTATGTCTTTAGAATTTTTAATTAGGAAAAAAAATCATTGTACAAAACCATTCATTACATTAAAGAGTTTTTTAATTCTAATTAACATGGTTTAATCTCTTGGATATATTTCTCACCCATTAATTATATGTTTTGCAGATGAACAAGGAATTCACCGTGACAGCCAAAGATATAATAAAAGGCTTAAATCAGTCTTTGAAGCAGCTTGTTTGAAATGGATGACTACACCAAATAATCAATAATAATAATAATAATTAATTTCATGGTAACAATTTTTTTCGTCGCAGTGCTGTCTGCTTCTTCTTCTGTGATATGTTGATGATGATTATTCTGGATCAGTGCTGATGAGTTCATCAACAGAGAAAAAAAGGCCAATGTGTTGTTTTTTGCGTAGTTGATTTCATACTACGTTAATATACATGCCCCACAACCACAACACTATGGCATTATTTTCAATGTTCATATCTTATTAGCAACTTTGTAATTTTTTTTTTTTTTTGAGGGGATTTTTTAGAGGATTTGACTATTGTGATGGGCCTCTTTATTCCCTCTTTCACGTTGTGAAAAGTGTTTTAGTTTATTTAAATTAGGGAAAAATTATAATTATAGAGCAGGCTCTCTGTTTTTGTGTATGTATTCGTCCCATTCGTGTCGATTTGTGCATCTGTCACTTTTTGTATAAAATTTACTTTCAATGTGATTGGATATTCCATTTTAATATTCTAAGGTTACAAATGAGTTAATATTCAAATCCTTTATTCAAAATAATCTTTAAAAAAAATTATTAATTATATTAATCCTTAAAAGATAAAATTATAAATAATCAAATTAGTCCATCCGTGAATTAGACTATAATAGATTATTTTCGATTAAAAGTTTAGTTATTAATTTTCTGATATAAAATAATAATTATATATATAATAACCAATAATAAGTAGGTAAAATAAGTTAAAAAAAATTAAGACATGTTCATATTTATTTGATAAGTTAAATATGATGTATAAACTTCATTATTACTTTATAAAATACTCTTGTTTGGACATCAATCTATCCCACAATTAATACAATCTATATAACTAGGGATGTCCTAATCAAGTTATATTCATGAAAAAGATAGATAGTGTTTTCATCAAGAGGCATCGCACATTTTTTTCTATTAATAATTTTATTAATTATTATCGAGTTAATACCATATTTTAGATGATTTATTATTTATTATATATTTCAAATGATTTATTATATACTATTTTAAATAATTTATTTTTTATTATTTTGAATAATTAATTTTTTACTAATCAAATTATCAATTATCATATGATATTTCTTTTTTATTAATTAATTGTTAACTGATATTTTATTAATTACTGAATTTTATTTCTTTATTTCTTCACAGAAATAATAGTAGGAAACAATATATTGAATGACAATAAATTTAAGCTTTGATGTACTTGGAAGAAACTGCATACGTGTATATATATATATTTAATTTACTACAAGATCTGCAAGAGATCTCATAAATTATGGTATGATAATGAAGAAGTGTGTTTCTTTTATTAAATTGAAAGAGACAATAATAATCTCACATGGACCCATGGTTGGCTTGCAATCTCATAAATGATAATCCACTTGTTTCCAAAATATATATGAAGCTTTTTGTCCTTCAAAGGTCTAAAAAATTTTAAAAGAGTAGAGTGTAATTTGTGTCCTAAAGTTTGCCAAAAAAAAATATTCTTAAATTTTATTATTTTAATTTTAATTAAAAATTTTTTTATTTACATCAAATATATTTCTGATAATTAATTTTTTAAAAATACAAGATCTATTTAATAATAATTTAACAAAAACAACCTTTAATATGAAACAAGTCAAGTATAAAGTTATGTTAGTTACTCTTAATTATTAAACATTATTGTTAAATGTGTCCTAAAATTCTTTAAAATTTAGCTATTGGAAATATTTTTTATACTAATTGAAAACGTTTGAGACAAAATTGAAACAAAATAAAAGTTAAAAATATTTTTGAAACTTTTAACAAATACTAGGAAAAATATACTTTAGCCTTTTTAAAAATATATCTAATATTTAGTTTTATAATAATTCTAGGTGTACACTTATTTTTCTCGATTAAGTCCAATCAAACTATTTATTTTATGTCAAATAGAAGACTATTTCGATGTCAAATAAAAGTTTATTTCAGAGCTATTTTCGTATTATTTGATACTGAAATAATATTCTATGTAGCATTAAAATAAATGACTTAATTGAATGTAGTTGATTGAAGTAAATATACACATATTTAATTTTATTTCAATTTTATATATTTTCTTTTAAATATATTTTAATAATTATTATACCCTTTGTTTGGGGTTATTAAGAGAGTGGATGACATGTTAATTTTATGGCAAAATGTCTCTCAACATAAAATTGTTACGTTACTTATCGATAGAGTCTAAACCAATTGGAAATATTTATTATCTCCAAAAAAAAATTATATGAGACATATATAACACTCATCTTAAAAGAAAAAAAAAATCAGTTTGACTAATCTGCTTAAACAAATGTGAGAGCTTCGAATTCTACATTGTGTATGTAATAATCCATTTGCCAACGACAAATTCTTAAATAGAGCTTACATCCGTGTCAGATTAATTATCGACCTGCGAGATTGGGAGATATCGTGGGGAAAAAAATCTTAAAAAATAAAATAAATTTTCAGATTGAAAAAATTAACTTACTCAAAAGGTATAAACAGTCAGAACCGCAATGGCCATGTTAGGAAACCCATTTAAATCTTTCTTGTATGAATATGTTTGTCTTTTTCCTTTTTTTTTTTTTTTAAACACGTCCAATTAAACGATCATGAGGCAAATAATGCACGTGGTCATTTAGGCAAGATAATTAATTTACTACCAAGACAGTTGTCACGACTGCAATTATTGATCACTAAATTTAAGCTTAATTTTCTGTCGTTAAACTTAATTTAATCACTTTTGTATTTTATATACATTTCTATCATTTTATGAACAATAAATGCACGTGGTTATTATGACAAAAAATAACTACAAGGCAGTTGTCACGAATCAATTAGAAGCTACCGGGGTAGCTTTATCAAAAAGAGATAGTGCTATTATTTTGTACATTATATTTTCTATCGTTTTTTTAACTAATATTATATTTTCTATCGTTATGCAAATCTTTCTTTATCTATCTGTTATTTATATGAATTGTTTTTTTTAGAAAAAAAAAAGAGACGAATTCTGGATAACGAGTAGGCAAATAGACGATAGATGCAAACAAATTATATTAAATAATAATTTTGCAGGCCATATAGGTGAGCCCTACTAAAATAATTGGTCCCAAAATTTAATTTTGGTGGGTCATGAAAATTGTCATCATTATTTAGTTTGATGAAATCCAATATGAACATTCAGGATCCAATCCCCAAATAGCTGCGGCAATGTCACTTTCACCATTAACAAGTGAACCAAGTATAGAATAATAAATTCTTAAGCAGATCGATCCTACTCAAATTAAATTTCTAGAATCATCAAGTCAAAACAATCATTTTATAAGAAATCCTAAATTAGTTGAGATAATAATATATATTTCAAATAAACTTATGTTCATTTAGTTTTAATGTTCTTTCTGTTTATAATTATTACAACTATATTAAGGAACTAGTACTTTAGTAATTAATGGGGATTAGTAAATAAATAATCATTTAAAATTAAAAAAAATATCATTAGAAAAATAGAAATTGATTATCTAAATATAATAAAAATTATCACAATATAAAAGTGATCATTCATTATTTCTATTGTCATCGCCACCACCAATCACAACTGCCTAGACCTTAAACCACCATTAACAAACAAGTAGGAAGTGCAGATCCCTTCTTTGTTAATGAAATTGCATGGGTTGGCGTAGAACTAAGGTTATTGTTAACAGTAATGGTGTTGCGCAGTAGTGGCCAGGAACCTAATAAGGTTGCATTGGTTAATGAATGATTCCTTGTTGAAGTAGAAGTGGGGTCACGATCCTCAAGGTTGCATTGGTTAATGAAGAATTTCCTTATTGGAGTGATGAGGATGATGGAGATTAAGAAAGGGGAAGTTAGTGGCTCTTATTGTCGCTTAATTATTGGTTTCTTAATATCTTTTATGGTTTAGATGTATAAAATTTTATCAAAATTACAACTCCCGGCAAAATTATTATATTATTTTGATATAAAATAAAAATATTTTTAGTAAATGATGAGATGATCATATATAAAAAAATGTTTTTAGAATTGAATAGACTAGACACAATTTTGAAAGTTGGTTCGAAAAATAAAAAATAATGCCCCATACGATACATGGGATGAGTACACAGTCATAAATAATGATTATCAATGGGTGGAATAGGCTTTTAATCACCCATGTTGTCTTAGAATTGAGTGGGTTAAATCAACTCCAAAAATTATTAGTTTAAAGTACATCTTGTCTGGTTTATTAAAATATAATTTTTCATCGTGATAAAATACAATATCTCTAACAATTTTCATCAACCAATAATTAATAATATTAGACAAAATAAGTTAACTAATAAGAATATTATATTTTACCATCATAATTTTATTATGTGTTTTGTTTTTCTTTAAATTGTTGGAGTAAACTATCGACCCACGTAGGAGAGAAATTACACACAAAAAACTCAAAAAGAAAACAAATTAAATATTCAATACAAAAATCAAAATTAAACTCCATTGTTAATCCGTAACTAACTTCTACAAGTCATTTATCTCTGACACTTAGCCACCACACAAATCTGAGAGTACTTTTGCGCATAAAAAGAACATATATAAAGATTTCTTTTGTCATATGATCTTCAGCACCCAACCATAAAGCCTTTCAACAAAATGATCAAATCACCCGAATAAATTTTTGAACTCTAAGCGCACACTCCAACAGCTACACGAAACCAACATCGATTACTAACTCAATCTTTGACCCCAAACCCTCTCAAACCCTAAAATACTTTTATTCCAAATCACCCGCCACCTTTACTCCGTCTTCTTTGATATTTTTGATATACTCTTCCTCATCTTTTTTCTCTGTTTTGCTTGGCTTCTTTTTAAATTAAAGCTCGAGCTTCATTTAATTTCTTTAATTTAGAAATAAATTGTTCAGTTAATTCCTTTAATTTAGACATAAAGTCTTCAACATTGTCAAACTCCTTTATATCATAATTCTCTATCAGATTTCTCGGTGTTTGATTTTCCTTGTCACCCAAACTGTCTGTCCGAGCTAGTGTTCTCCATTCTAACTCTCCATCACTCAAACTTGTCTCATTCGATTTCAACATTCCTTGCTCCTCCACTGTCTCTGGCACCCATTCTTCCTCGGACTTTACCTAGCTCCTTACTAACGCCTATGTAATCGCATGTTATTCATCGTTAGACTTTATCTCAATTACTACTCCACATTTTGTCTCTGTCGGGGTCTCCTTTAACACAGTTGCGTGCTCCTTCTTTCATTTCCATCAAGATACCTTTTGCCGCATAAGGTCATGTAACTATTCGATCAGAACTTCTACTTTCATTCCAAATAGAGTTCAACACGCTCAAATTATGTTTGTTGTTTGAATATGGCTTTTTTAACAAAATTCCACTTATTTGCTACCTCCTCAGCATGAACTATTTTACCCTGATCCTCTTCAACTTTATTGCGCTTCAGCATCACTATCTCCGCCAGAAGATCACTCTCATTGGAAAGAACAAAAAATGGACACTTCTCGACATCTAAAAATTTCCATTTATCCAAAATCTCTTTTGTAATAACGGTTTTCTCATCCTGCTCTCCATCATCACCTCTATCCATCATTACTAATTCTGCACTCAGATCCCACTCTCTTCCATGCACAACCTTAGTTCCTTGCACCAACTCATCTCTCGAAACAGAATCATACACCACTTGATATCTAGTTTTATGTTCTACTAAATGCTTATTATCCCTCCTAGTCCTTGTCTCTTCTACAAACATCTTCTTTCCCCTCAAACTCGTGTTATTCATTGTTGTTATAGCCTTTACAGTTTCAATTTTCATTGTATACCTTATAAAAGCAAACAAAAATAACTTTCTTTCTTTCATTTTCTTAGAAATGTAAATGTCTTTTATCTTAGCCGTCGATCAAACAAATGGATTAATAATAATAATAGTATTTTAGTTTCTTAGTATCTTAAAATAAAATTCTAGGAATTAAAAAGATTTTTTTTTATAAATACATATATAATAAAGTTACCAAAGATGCTTTAAACAAAGTTTTTTATTTTCCAACAAATAAATGAATTTATTTATTTTGTGATCCATACACCAAATAAAATTATATCCAATTCGAAGAAAGACATGTAAATTAAAACATGGACGGCGACTGAATTGTGTTATAATAATTAAAAATAAAGTTCCCATTTCCCCCCCTTAATTTCTTTCTGTACGTGTCAAGAAATCATTCACTATAATTCTGTTCTTGAAACGCATTTCACCGCCTATCATGACTTTGATTTTGATGAGACTCTTGACTCAACTACTTATATTGATTGTTACTAATAATAATGGTCGGTGATCTTAATATATCTCTCCAAAATTCCAGGAATAGCAACAATTCTCATGTAAACACAATGATTACAATAAATATATATTCCTCCTTGAATTCTCCTTTTTTCCCACTGCCTTTAATTTCTTGCTAATGACTTTTTTGCACATCAACTTTATTCTTGAAGCTGAGACATAAAAGACCTTATTAGGGTGTGAAAATTCGACTAGTAACAATAATAATGTTAAATTCCCCGTGTAGATGCAACGAAATTTCCCAAGCTAAGAATTATTATTGTCATGCTACGACCTAAATCCTTTTAGGTAAATAATGGACAAAATAAAATGTGAACAAACTACTCTACAGAATATATAGTATATAAAATGGAGAGAGGATATAGCTGATAGCGGTATTTGAACCGTATAATTGAAATTAATAATTAATAAATTTATTATGTATTTGTCCGAATTTAAGTTGGTTGTAGATGTGGATAGCAACAACACAATCTCATGCTAAGCTTCTGTCTCCCACCTTCTTCATCAACCAGGAAAATATTTGTCTGTTTTGTAATAGATTTAATTAATAAAAATGTGATATTTACTCTTTTAAATCATTTTTTTTTTAAATTACCTTTATGACTTGTGAGCATTATTACGTTGTACCGCAAGCACCTCTATTTCGCAAGGTCAAAATACCAAATAGGCTATTGCGCATGAGGCGCCTGCGGTATGGAATTCATCATAGACACTATTTTGCATGTTAGAACCATAAAATAGTGAGGGAGGAAAAATATTAACACAACGACGCATGTGATTTATTCGAAATAGGCAACTTGTAGATAAAAGAGGAACTCATAATCTAGCTTATTCACACCACGATTTTATTATGAAACTAAAAAATGGTAATCCACTAATATTTGTTTAATAACTAAGTATGTTTTTAGAAAAGCTTCAGAGCAATTCTATTTTAAGTAATTTTCATTTTCTTAGTCTTTTCTTTTTCGATAAGTACACCCCTCGCAAAATTTTCAAACAGAGGTAAAGGAGAAAAACAACAAAAGAGGCTCAGCCTCATTATTACAAATACAAAATATAATAACAAAATTACAATACAGAGAAATAACTCTAATCAATATAACTCTAATCAATAGACTAAAGTAGTTTATTCTTTATCTTTTATGTCTCGCCTTATATCCTTATCAAATAGAACCAAAATGAAGCTCCACCTCAAAACATCGCCTCGCAATCACCACCAAATGAGGCTTCGCCTCAACAACACAATAGCATCAGAATACAATAGTATAAAAGAGGCTCCGCCTCGTCATAAATACAAAATATAAAATAACAAACCCTCAATTAAGTAATAATTCCATAAACAAAACAAAATCACCAAAAAAGCTCCGCCTCAAAACATCGTCTCAACGCAAACACCATCAAACGAGGCTCTGCTTCAACAACACAAAAGCATCTGAGCACAATAGTATCAAAGAGGCTCCATCTCGTCATAGAAACAAAAAATAAAATAATAAACCCTCATTTTCTTAGTTTTATTTGTAAGTACTAGAAGAAAAGTTTGTCATGTAAGTACTAATTACTTATATCCTGTTTGGATTTTAAAAAAAAGGACTTATGTAATTTATCTAGTCTTGATAATTCTATTTTTACATCTTGGATTGAGGTAATATTAATTTCCGCATTAAAAAATCTCGACATATTTTGGGGCAGAGTTAGAATAAAGTTTTGGGAGGGACTAAAATTTACTTTACAATAAAAGAGAATTAAAATAAATTTTTAAGGTGCCAAAATGAAATTATATATAATATATAGCAAAAGTTTGAAGTGGGGGTGCCCCTTTATAAATAACAAGGCATTCCTGGACTTTTTTTTCCCTCTCATATCTAGAGTGTGAATATAAATAGATGGGTATGCTTGGCAATGTGGCGAGTAAAGGCAAGTTTTCGTCCTACATACCCGACCTCGTTCCACTCTATTTTGATCGGCAAAAACCTATCCCACATGTACTCAAAGTTTATATCCTAACTCGTCCTTGTGGGTACCTGCCCCACCCCCATAATTTTCAAAATATAGTAAATAAAGTTAAATTTCAAATTTATATAAGATTATGAGTCAATGTTAAATAACATTTTTTAAAAAATTAATATCAAATCATCAAAAAAATTTAAAATACAAAATATTACAACAAAAGCACTTATCCGGTGTAGATGTAAATGATAAAGATGTGTGGGTTTATTAGAAGTGTATGTATGATTTTGTATCTGTATCCTGCTTTAATTTTTGTGAGATGTAAATAGTAAAATCTGTATTATAAGAAAATCTTTCGTATCTATATCAATTTAGATCTGTACTGAATTATAAGTAAATCATATATATTAAAATCACATATTTAATAATTTTGATGTATACATATACAAAAATCAATCATGCTACATGTACACCTCTTTCCTCCAAGCAAGTCAAACCAAGCAAATTTTGCTCACTCTCACTCTACACGCACGAACAGAATATTACTACTAGAACGAATAGAAAATTTAAAAACAAACAAACATGTTTTAAAACCTGTTCATATCAATTATAAAAATATGTTGTTGTACATATAAATTAGAGTAATTTAAGATAAATAAAATAAATTTTAAAAACAAACTGGATTAGTGGGAAAAAAACTAATTACCTAATCACTAATTTGTTTTTTTATCAACTTTTTATAATTTAAATTTGCTTTTATTATAATTTTATATAATTATTTACATTTGTTTAATATATTTTTAAAAACAATTTTTGCAAGAAATTTTATCTTGTAAATAAAAAATTTTAAAAAATGTATTTTTTATCATTTTTTACCATAAAAATATTAAAATCTTTAAAAAAATATATCACTTTAAAACATATTAAAAAAAGTAAGTTGTAAGTATAAGTATGTATATATAAATAATGTGAAAATGCTACATGTAAAATTTATTTATATTATTATATCAAAATTAAATTGATATTAAAAATATGAAAGTTTACTAATTTTGACATCTTAATAAGTGAATTTAGAATAATTTTTAAGGAAAATCCAATAAAAAGAAAAAGAGGCCCATGTGGAAAAAATTTTAAAAAAAATGATAAGTATATATAGTATACTTTTTATAATAAAAATAATATTTATTTAAAATATACGTGTATACAATTGTATATTATTGTATAATAAAAATAATATTTTTTTATATAATTAATTTGTGAATGATGATAAAAAAAAAATAAATGTGATTGAACAATAATTAAAATTGTTTTACACTATTAATAAATGAAAATTAAATTCTTTTCCAATATACTAAATGTATTATTTATTTTTTGAAAATCTATATACTTTTATGAATTAATGTTCTCATAATGTGATTGAATCAGTACCGTTAGGTTTCCTGGTATCATCCTAAAGGCCCAATGCCGCTGGATCTTCTAGTGGCACTCCATTAGCCTAGTGCTGCCACATCATCTAGCGGCACCCCCTCTCTCTTGAATGACGAACCGGCGCTGACAACGATGCAGGGTCACGCCAAGAAATCCAGCGGCACTCACGAAAAACAGTGACGCTACTAAACCTAGCAGCACTATATAGGTAACGTAAAAAAATAAATATGCACAGTTTTATTTATTGTCGGAAATATATATTTAATTATATTTATATTAAAAAAAACCAATAAAATGAAGTTGCTATTAACGAATTTCAAGCTTTCGAATATATTATAGGAAACTTTCACATATGACATGTAGTTTTGTATCATATGCATATATGTATATATATCAGTGTGCAGAATCATTGAGATATATATTAAAAAATTAAAAAATTATGAGGGTGGGGATGGATTGGTAGAACTATCTAGTATGATAAGAAGACAGAAGGTGTTGGCTGTTCCTCTAACAGATTGAAACGTGAACCAAAGTGGCTTTAGTATTCCTCTAACACATTGATAATGTGTTTGGATTGGCATTATCAAATGTAAGTTTGAGTAAACTTGATTTTATAAAATTGATTTTGGTTAGAATTGAGTTTATGTTAACATAATTTTTGTTTGACAACTTTATAACAAAATTAATTTTGATAAAAAGAATATTATTTGACTAATAAAAATTAAAATCACCTTTTAAAAGAGAATTACTGAAATGGATATGAAATTAAATTATAATATTATGATTTTAAGTATATTTAACTTTTTTTATATATTTTTTAAGTATGTTTTTTATATCGTATTTTTTTATTTCAAGTACTATTAATATTTTTTTTTAATATGTTATAATATTTCACTGTTATTATTATTTATAATTAATTATTTTTGTTTAATTGATATATTCAATAGGATTGATAAATCATGTTATAAAAAAATAATAATAATAAGTTTAAAATAAAGGGCTGATAGAAAAAATTTTTTAATTGATATAATTTCGTAAATACAATAATAAAAATTCTATAAATAAAACAATAATATTAGAGAAAAAATATTAAAAATAACCATTTTATCATATAAACAATAAAGGACATATAAGGTATAGTTTTTAGTTTTGGAATATGTAAAAATGTTAATGTGAAAATGTAAATGCAAAAGTAATAATTTGTAGCGTTGGGAGAATAGGAGTTTAGAGTGCATAATCATGTTTGCGTTTAGAGAAGAAGAAGTTACCAAACAAAAAAGTAAAACTTTCAAGAAAATTAAACGCACGTTTAATGATGTCAACGCTAAACCAAACACGTCCAGAAAGGTGAACCAAAGTGACTTTAGTGACAATTACGTAGCGGGGCAATTGCATATGCTTTTGTTATTTTGTGATGTCATTGTTCAATGTTCACAGCCAAGCCTTGGACGAATGGATTATGGTTATGGATGTCTTGTGGGAGCCAATGCAACGATTTGGACCAATGAGTACCGTTTAATAGTGAGATGGGCAATAGGTGTATTAACAATATAATGTAATTATTTTAACAAATAAACTTCATATTCTGAAAAAAAAAAAATTCATATTAAAAAAATTAACCATGTTAGATAACTAACAAAAATTTAATCAACATTAACCAACGATTTAAATTGACTATTCTATTTCTTTAGGTTTCGAATATTTTGTTTTTATAGGTTTTAGATGTTCTATTTAGCTAAGGTTGCTTTAGGTTTTGGATATTCTATAGTTTTTATTATGGATGTTCTATAAACAATAGTTTTAGTTGTTCTATTTTTTGTTGGCTAATTTATTGATTAGAAAATTATTGATTATCTATACTTTTCCTAAAAAATCATAGTAAGATATATACGGAAACAAATCATAATAAGATATTTTTTTAGAGTAACGCTATAGAATCAATAATGTCAAGGGACTAATAGGGATTCAATGAGTACAATTAGGGAAATAGTGAGTGGTAAAAGAGAAAGGAGAAAAAAAGAAAAAAATGATATTAGATTCCTATTATCTCCGTAATATTGGGTACCAAGACTTTCTCTATTTTTTATTATAGAAAATAAAATATAAAATAAATAAAATATAAAACAAAATAAAATACAAAAAAATTATCCCCTAACTAGTCATAATCCAAAGTTATTATATTTAATTTAACACTTATAATCTTTTTGAGAAAGTCTTGATAGCCAACATATTTGGGAGTCAATGTACTTGATGGTGATGATATGAATCTCAGATGATAACTCATATATTCTGTAAGTGATATTTTTTATTATGTTTGGATGATAACATTTTCTAATTTTGGATAATAAATTTTTAATTTTTTTATAAATTAGTTATTGACTTCCTAAGGACTCTCTAATATTAGTTATGTAGTATTGTTGAATTTTATATATATATCATCCGAAATTATATTTTTATATTTAGGATAAAATTAAAATTATTTCATAATAAGAAGGCCAGTTTTTATATATAAATAATAAGAAATTCTAGGAAACGTGCAACCAAGTGATTTATTTTTATGTTAAATAGAAGATTACTTCGGTGTCAAATAGAACTTTATTTATGTGCACTTTTTATATTATTTGACATTAAAATAATATTCTTTTTAGCATAGAAATAAATCATTTGGTTGCACTTAATTGACCAAAACTACTTATTCAAATAACATTACTTATGAATAATATAAGTAAAAATAATTGAAATAAATAACGTTAAATAAATAATAAGATTGCAACATTAGAAATAACTAATTTAAATGTTACTAACATAAATGTAATTGGGTAATTATAATTCCATTGAGTTCGTAAACCCATTCAACCCCACTATACCCGTTCCTTTGTACAAGATTAACGGATTTCAGTTACATATTATTTTGATTGTTTCACACAATCACACTAACATAACACAAGTAAAGAAATTGATCCCCTTAGAGATTTCAATAACCTAATAATAAACCATCATTAATCATCTATTTCCTCGCCCTAACCTTTGTGATCTGAATATTATTGCTATTGAAGATGAGGAATCAAGTGGTGGTAGCGGCGGCCGTGGGGACCACGGTGACGGTGGTGGTGATCGGAGCACTAATTCGGAGGTGGAAGCTTATGAAAGAGCAACAATTGAAGCATGCAAAGAACATAATTCGGAAGTTCGCTAGGGAATGTGCCACCCCAGTAGCAAAGCTGTGGCAAGTTGCTGATGATTTGGTGTCTCAAATGAAAGCTTCTCTTGATTCTCCTTCTTCAGATGAAACCTCATCCTCATCAACACTTAACATGATCATTTCCAACGTTACAGCACTTCCTAATGGGTAACCTTCATGCATCAACTATCTTATTTTAAACCGAGACATTATTTTTTCGAATAATATTTTAGAAATTATAGTTAGATAGTCATAATAATTTTTTTTAAAAAAAAATAGATTTATTTCTTATTTTGCATCTCTTTATTATTACTGTAATAAACGAATAATTTTAAATGTTATATATATAATTAGGTAGATTTTAGCATACAGAAATAAATTTATAAAGAGAAAAAAAAATTCATTTTGTAGATACTTGACACAGGCCATGGAGAAAGGAGGGCACGTGCTCCCACTTCATGACATAAAATTCTCTCTTTGTTAAGTTAAATAAAGTAATTTTATAATATTAATTTTCTAGTTCTTCCATTTTTTAAGAATGCGTTTGTTCAGGACAACTTTACTCCTTCTTTGGGTCAAGAGTGTAGTCAGAATAAATTATCAATAGATAAATGAACACACTAAATTATTTAAGAAAGGATTAGTAAATTCATTGATTCACTCTAAAGAAAATAGTGACTTGATGAAAGATAAGTTTATATATGATTTTGAAGAACACAACTACTTTATGATATCCAAATAAATCAAGAATAGAATGAATGGATTGGATGCATGTTGTTGTTGGCAGAGATGAAGAAGGATTGTTTTATGGAGTGAATGTGCATGGAACAAACTTGTTGATATTGCGTGCAAAACTTGGTGGAAAGAACAAACCCATCTGTGATCTACAAAGGGAAGAGATTTCCATCCCTCCACATGTCTTGGCTGGTTCTTCAATGGTACATTTACTAATTAAGCTAATATTTTACAATCAACTAATTAGTCATTTCTATATCACAATTCACATAATAATAATGTGGCAGGAAATAACTGACTTTGTGGTAACGGAGATAGCTAAGTTTGTTTCATCACACCCAGTGATTGATGAGGATGAAAACTCACAAAAGAAAATGAATCTGGGCTTCACTTTGTCTTTTCCAGTGGATACTACTCTTCCTTTCACCAGCACTACCTTTCAACGCAAAAGCCCCAATGACCCAGTTCAGTTACTTCACCATATCTCTCTCACATTCTCTTTTTCTTATTTTCTCTTCATAATGTGTACATCTATTAAAAAATACTTAATCAAATTTTAAATAAATGATTTTTTTAATTAATTAATAACGAGTTTGCTATTTGCAACGCACAAAATTTAACCTCTACATCAGTCACTAGTGTGAAATATATATTTAAATATAATTCACAACATTGAAAATGATTTAAATAATATATATATATATATATATATATATATATATGCTAAATTTTGATATATAAATAGCATTTTTGTTAATGAATATAACCCAATTTAAAAAGAATTTAATTTTTATGAGCTCTCCATGTAAATTAATGTAAAAGAGTTTTACAATATAAGTTAATATAAAATACACATTTGTTGTTAAATCAAAGTTTTTGTTAGAAAGGGAGAGAGTAGAATGGAAGAAGATTTTGTGTATTATGATTGATGTGAAAATAGGTTACAATATATTGCTATTTATAGAGAAAGGAGAACCCTAATAAACCCTAACAAACCCTAACAAATAATACTTAATAAATAAGCAACATATCATAACAATATATTTAAATTCAAAATAATTTAACTACCTAATTATTTAAATCCAAAATATCTTAACATCCCCCCTCAAACTCAAGTGTCAACTTGAGTTTGAAACTTATTTAAATCCAAAATATCTTAACAGATCGAAACTGGGGTGCAAACGGAACTGTCAAAAGCGGAGTGCAGATAGAACTGCCAAAAGCGGGGTGCAGACGGAACTGCCAAAAGCGGGGTACAGACGGAACTGCCCACGGAGAGATGCGAACAGAACTGCCACGGAGAGATGCAGACGGAACTGCCCGAACAAGGACATAAAGGTACCACAGATGTGAAAACAGCAAGATCAGAGAAGAATTTGTGAAAACAGAAGGTAAAATCGGAATCAGAACACCCAGAAACCTTGGGAAGGGTCCCACTTGATGTGCCACGTCATCCGACACATGGCGTTGCCACATCAGCGATGAAATGACACATGGCATCGACGGATTGGAAGAGGAGGACACATCAGCAATGACAAGGCGCGGTCAAATCACAGTCAACACTTGGCTGGACTTGATCAAAGAGGATCGGTTGGATTGGTCTGACTAATGAAAGAGTGAACCGGTTCACGTCGAACCGAACCGACAATTTTGAAACCAAATCAGATTGATTTGAACTGAAGAGGTCTGAACCGTTCATCTGAGCAACAGATCCAATGGTCCAAATTAAATCTGGAAAATGAATCATGAGAGTAGGAGAAAGAGAAGCACAAGCTTCTCCATGGCTTTTTCGGCTGCCGGTACGATCGCGTCCGGTATCGGAATTTGACGCCGTTTGTTGTGCTGGAATCGTAACGAAGAGAAGAACGTCTTGGGGTATGCGGTGCCGGAAAAAGTCATCGGAAAAGGTCCCGGAAAACTGAAGAAAAGGGCCATTGGATATGAAAGAAAGTGATGAATGGAGCAACTTTGGACGGCGATTGGCGGAGCGTGGAGGCTCCGATTTCAACACGGTTTGATGCGTTGGAATCACAGCAGAGAGGAGATTACAATGGTATAGATGGTGAATCAAGAAAACTCGAAAAAAAGTGATTGAAAATAGGGACAAATACTGGCAGTGGGAGAAAAAAAAATGAATATGTGCCAAGAACTAAACATATAAATCAAAGAGTTCAAGGAGAAAATCATTGTTGAATCTCCATGAAAAAAATGTTGGAAATAACCTAAGCTTTTGATACCATGTTAGAAAGGAAGAGAGTAGAATGGAAGAAGGTTTTGTGTATTATGATTGATGTGAAAATAGGTTACAATATATTGCTATTTATAGAGAAAGGAGAACCCTAATAAATCCTAACAAACCCTAACAAATAATACTTAATAAATAAACAATATATCAAAACAATATATTTAAATTCAAAATAACTTAACTACCTAATTATTTAAATCCAAAATATCTTAAGAGTTTTTACCCCCATAATGTTGGTAAATATTTACATGTCACCTTAAATACTGATGTGGTGAGTTTAACAATAAAAACTTTTTTTGGTGTAATGAAATCTATCAGAATAGTGTACTGATGAAAAGTTAGTATTTCTTTAGAAAATCCATGCTACTTAGCACGCAACACTTAAGCATTATTCAAATTGTAAAACCAGGTGCGCAAAGGATTGATGAAAGATCTTAATCAAGCCCTCAAGAATCTTGGAACTAAAATGCATATTTTTGCACTGGTTAGTGCCTTTCTGCTCTCTTTCTCTTTCTCTATCTCCCCCATTATGTGTAAATGTTATTTTGTGTATATAAATATATAGAGGGTTGGGGTTTTGCTACGCATACACATAAAACACATGAAACACATAAATTTTTCCCACTTAAAAAAGTGATTAATTAGGATGTATTTATATGTTTTATGTGTACACCAATATTAATTGTAAATCTAATTTTAATAACACGTAAGTATAAAATAATTTTATACATACGATATATCTAATTATGTAACATCAAATGAAAAAAAATAATTACGTTTTTATATTTACTGCACAAATGGTTCAATCGATGTGATTAAAAGATTGTGTTTACATGGTTACTGCATCAATTAACCGGCGTGTTCAAAAAAATTATTGGATTAAAGAAATTAATTAGTAGTGAATAGGTTGATGAAACAATTGGAGGGTTGGCTGGAGGAAGATACTACAACAGGGACTGTGTGGCTGCAATTACTTTAGCTATGAGAACCAATGCTGCTTATACAGAACCATCAGAGGATCCTTATTCTACTGAGATGGTTAGTAACATTATATCATATATAATTTATGAATATATATATAACATCAATTATTATGAATATTTTATCAATTTAATTAATAAAATTGGGGTGTAGTGTTTCAGGTAATTAGCATGGAGTGGGGAAACTTCAGATCCCCTCATC
>JASCZI010211513.1:90041-102695 GCA_036250425.1 Stylosanthes scabra
AATTATTATAGCTACTGAAATTTCATTTGATTAATTAATTATTAGTAGAATATTTTTGTTTGAATGATGACCCATTAATTAATCTTTGTATGTTTGTTTTTTTGGAACATATATATATATAGATATTTGAGAAGTTGATATCAGGAATGTATTTGGGAGAAATAGTGAGACTGGTGTTGTTGAAGCTGGCTCAAGAAACAGGTCTATTCGGTGGTAAGGTGCCTCCAAATTTGATCATTCCCTATGCGCTAAGGTATATATACTACAAAATGATAATATAGCTAGTAGTATGTCATCCAACCTAAGTTTGTATTAATTGATGATTGATTGTAGTACTTATTCTTAAGTCTCCATATCATGAAAGTGTTCTTCCTTCCTTTTCAACTTAAAAAAGTGGAAAGCTTCCAAATATAAAAAAAAAAATATTGAGCAACAAAATATAAGATGAGAAAATATTATATTTTAACTCAAAATTTTAAAATATTAAGTTAATAGGTATCTCATATTTATGTTATTCATGTGTATGAATAAATTAAATATTATAATTTGATGTAGATTGTGCGTTGACTTTTCATTCAACATGTAAACGATATGTTAATTTTTTATCTAATACGAAAATTGCGTTTTGACCTAATTCGTCTGATTTCCACACACATGTAATTATATCTCATCCTCCCATTTACATGTATAACAAACTTGCTATTTCCATTTTTTTTAAAAAAAAAAAAAATCAGCCTCACACTTGCTATACTTAACCGTATTTAATTAATAATTTTTTGTATATAGATAAAACATTACACTTGACCCAAGGGTGTTGTATTCTTTGCAAATTTTGACAAACGAGACATTGCATGTAATTCGTAGTGTTCTTTCACTTTGTTTCCAATCTCAACACATGTATGTCAAACTTCTTAAAATCATTATTTATCTCCGGAATCAATTTTCCATTTTCCTTTATATACATGTGAATCAGCATTATATACTGTTTGTGTTTGGCACCCTAAAATATCTGCATAACATGGTATAAAACAAAACTAATTCTATTAATTTGGTTAAAAATGAATTATTAGTTAAACTATTTTTATTATATATTGTTTGAATCCACATTATATATAAAAATGTAATTAACTCTATCCAAAACAAAGCAATTCTTTAATTTCAGTTAAATTCAATGAGCCAGCCATGAATAAATTTGTATATATTCCAAATATAATTTGCCTCTGATTCATGCAGTTCTCCTGATATGGCTGCTATGCATCAAGACACATCAGAAGATCGTGAAATAGTGGGTGAGGTGCTCAATGAAATTTTTGGGGTAAGAAAGTATATGTGTATAAAAATTTTATAATTTTACGAATAAATTTTTTAAAAAAGTTTATTTTTAATGCACTGACACACGGTAAATTTGCAGATAGACAAAAGCAGTCTCCTAGCTCGCAAACTGGTTGCGGAGGTATGTGACATAGTGACAGAACGAGGTGCTCGTCTCGCCGGAGCCGGAATCGTTGGAATAGTGAAGAAACTTGATAGGATAGAGAACAGAAAGAGTGTTGTGACTGTGGAAGGAGGGCTGTATGAACACTACAGAATCTTCAGGAACTACCTTCATAGCAGTGTGTGGCAAATGCTTGGCAAGGATTTCTCCGACAATGTAACCGTCGAACACTCGCATGGTGGCACTGGAACTGGAGCTTTATTTCTTGCTGCTGCTCACACTCACAAACCTCTCTCATCAGATTCTTTATGATTCATTCATTTTTCGGAATACTACATGATAGAGTTGAGATTGAAAACAGAAATTATATTATGCAGTTACATATATACTTGCATTTTACATTTCAGTTGTTTTTATTTATTTATATTAGTCATTGCCTTCTCGAGTTTGGGATACTACTGAAGAAAAAAAAAAATGTTAGCGAATGCTAATTTATTTGATAACAGTCCATATCTTTTCCTACTTAAAAAACAGTTTCTCATTTTTTTTTTCTCATTTCAAATTTTCTTCTACTACTCAAAAATTTCAAATGTTTTGTTATGACTGAGTTTTGGATGTTCAATGTAGGTATAGTGTCTATTATGCATGATATAATACATGCACAAATCATAAAAATGAACATAAGTATCTATATATCCACACATCATCCATTTTTTTTGTTTTATTATAACCGATAAAACCATATACCACACTACCCGTTTTTCTATCTCTTCGTATTTCTAAATAAAAATGTAGGGCACTAGAATATCATTCACCCAAAAAGACTTACATGTCTACACAGTATCAAAGTATCACATGTTAAAAAAATCCCATGTTTCCATTGGTGTAATTTCATTTTACCATCTTCGAGAGCCGATAGAATTTATGATTAGAGTCGACTAAAGGGTAACTTATTACTTATGTATTGTGCTGCTTGTAGTTGATTTTTTAATATTCAGATGAAATTATATTGACTTTTACTCTGCTTTGGGAAAAAATTTACAAATGTTATAGTAGAGATAGTTGAAATAAAAAAGTTCTAAAACATATGGTGTACAAAAATAGCAAGGAGAGTAGGGCTCTAAATTAAATACTCCCATAAAAATATAAAAACTTCTTTTCATGAAAATTTGACATTTTAAGCCGCACTAAATAAGGTAGATACGGCTCTTGTTAATCATCAAGTGCGTTACCTCTCTTGCAGCTTCTGATATGATTTGAGAAGCATAGACCACAACACCCCCGACTTTCTTGTCTCGTTGGATAGTTCTGTCTGTGTTGAACGCTATCCACCCTGCTGGCAGTTTCCTTCACTTGATGAGGATTTCGTCTTTCCTCTTGGAGAAAGCTCTACTATGGAGTTTACTGAAAGCCTCCCTGTTTTCTTTGACCTGATTCAAGATTTCAAGGTGGGGGATTGGGGTCTTTTGTATCCTGGTTCATGAATCTCCTTATTCCTCCAAAATCAGAGCCTCCAGTAGGTGATAATGAGGATGTCTAACCTTTGAATGGTTTCATCCTTGGAGAGGTTGTTGCCGAGATTGAAAATTATCCAATCTTGCAACTGCAATCCGACAAAGAAAGCTTGGAGCTCCTGAGATTTAATGAGGATGACTCAAACTGGCCATATTTTTGGGCAGTCCCTTAAGGCATGGAGTGAGTCTTCCATACTGTTGCCACATAGCTCACAGTTTCCATTGCTTCCAAAGAATCTCGCCTTTTGGG
Organism: Stylosanthes scabra; assembly: GCA_036250425.1. Classification (NCBI taxonomy): domain Eukaryota; kingdom Viridiplantae; phylum Streptophyta; class Magnoliopsida; order Fabales; family Fabaceae; genus Stylosanthes; species Stylosanthes scabra. Next base: position 93,241 of record JASCZI010211513.1, read on the forward strand.
GGTCCTGTCATTTCCAAAGTTTGGTCCAATTGGAGTTTGTGGGAGGTGTTCCGTTAACTAATGCTTTGTAAGTTGAGACTACAGAGAAGTCTCCATCAACATAGTATTTCCAAGCAATTTTGTCTTCATGAGGAAGAGGCAGCACAAGGATTTTGGTAGTAATATCTTCAGGGAGGTGACTTTCAATCTTGTTTCTATCCCATTCTCCCATCTCATTACCTCATTCCCAAACTAAGCTTTCCCTATCAATAACATATTGGGTTGCAAAATTTTGAAGGTTGTTGACCCATCAATCCAATTATATGTCCAGAAGTGCATTGATAAGTCGTCTCCAATTTGCTTCGCAATGGAGTTTTGGAAGATTGGCCACATCTTTACCAATTCCTTCCACATGCTAGAATCCACTCTCCTAGCTAGTTGTAAGATTACCTTGTTGGTGATTGCTGTTACAGTACTTTTAAATAGAACTTGAGCCCATGGGCTATTAGCATTTTCTTGAAATTGCCATAGGATTTTTAGTAAGAAAGCATTATTCATCTCATTGAGCTTTCTGAAGCCTGACCATTCTTCATGCATAGAAGAGCAAATAGTATTCCATTTAATAGAGTGAATTTTCCTTTTATGCTACAAAGAGAAAGTATTGATAACTAGAAAAAAAAATTATTCAAAAATACACAGAGAAAGTACCGATAACTAACAAAAATAAATTGTTAATAACCAACCAGCTTTTATTTGTTTAGAAATAGAACATTCGAAATCTAAAGAAATAAAACATTTAATAGAAGTTATTGACTGTTGTTAGCTGAATTTTTATTGGCTACCTAGCATCATTGATACACAAAATGTATTAAGAAAAAGAATTAATCTACGTATACCACTATACATCTCTTGTTTTCTTATTTTATTTTGATTTTTGTGTTGAGGTACACTAGTTTTGTGTTATATACGTAATTGTTTCTGTACTATTGTATATTGTATTCATATATTTCGTGAATTTTTCGGTGCTGATATTTACATTTTTCGTATTATGAATGAGATGTATAGAAGTGTATGGTGATCCATGTAGTATTACCGTAAAAAAAAAAAATCTAACACTCGTGCCAAAAATATAGCCTTAGTAAGTTGATAACCCATTAGGCCTGAATCCACCAAAAATGTATCTTTATGGTGGGCCCATAAAACTCAAAAAACACTGAATGATAATAGTAAGAGAAAAACATTCTAATGACAACAAAATAAATCAAAACAAACACACACTCTCAATGGCCAAAAAAAAAACACAATACACACGCACACTCATATATTTTATGCGTGGCAAGTTGCAACAGGCGCATCGATCCACGGTGAATTAGTCCTCGATCTATTGGGTTGGGAAATACTATAGCCCATGGGCAACCAAAAAAAGTAATAAGCAAGGCGTTAATCACTTTTTTTTAACTATGAGTTAATCATATTGAATTTGTGACTTATATTATAATACACTATTAAGTGATATTTTTTCATTTCTCCTCCCAAATCTTCTCAATCTCTTAATTATGCAAACCAACATCCAAATGCAAATTAGTAGCAAATTATGGGCTGGTTTGGTAATGATATGGCTTTCAAAAAGGGGTTAAACTCTTTGGATTCTCAAAAAGCAGCTCTTGGAGAGTTACCGCATAGTTGTTTGGTAAAACATCTTAAAATTGGCTCTCAATAAGTAGAAGTCACACATATAGCGTTTGATAAAATGATTTTTATTAAAATTTAAGGTTAATTTGTTATTTTATTATTTGAGAAGCCGAAGCACTCGGTAAGGGCTCTAAAAGCATTCCCGGCTCTTAAAAGCTCCTTAGCTTTTTGAGTTGCCAAACACAAAAATGTGACTCCTGTTTTTTTTTTTTTTATATAGTAGGAGCACTTGGTCGAAAAGTTTATTTTATCCAAACCCACTCTTATATGAATCTTGTTTACATAAAAACTCTGTCAAACAAAACAAAGCTGAAAAATAAGTTCTCTTTTTTTAGGTTTTCGTCAATATATATCACTATAATTGCATAGCCGCATAGGTTTTTCAGTTTTCTCAATCTCATACATGGATGCCTTCACAAAATGGCTCTAAATTGGGGGGAAAACAATTAATTAACCATAGTAGATAAGTGATTGCACCATAATATAGAAGTAATGGATTTAGGTCCCATGAGCGATATATTGTTTCGGATATAAATAAGGTTAATTTGGTCACTCTTAAGTGCAATGCATACTAATCAATGTTATCAAACTTGTAATTGAGTAATGTTAGGTAGCTAAATCATAATTAACAAAAAGTGATCATTTAAAATTAAAAAATAGATCATTTATTTAAATCGAATTCATCAGTTGAACTATGGCATTATTCGAAATAGCTCGCTAATCTCTATCTCTCAGCAACTGCCTCAACCAACTTGTGCTTAAAGGTCAAGGGTGTTGTTTGACATAGATCGTGTGCTATGCAACAATGAGAAACCTTGTTGATGTCGACGTCTTCACCGAGATGGGCGTCCAAGTCACCGTCGATGCAAGTGAAAGTAGAGGTGGTGGTAGTTATTTACAAGGACGAGGAAGAAGAATGACGAAAATGATGATGGAAGTTGGAATCGGAGAGTGGAGATGGAAGGAAAAAGAAGGGAGGGTGTTTTTTTTTTTCTTTTTATCAAAAATATGTTGGGTAAGAGATTCGAACTTGAAATGTCTAATAAAAAAAGAGAATAAATACCATTTGAGTTACAGCTCATTAGCAAAAAAAAAAGTGTTTGATAATTATTGTCTATCTAAGTTTTATTTTAGTCTTCTGAATTAGGTCCATGTATATCATTAGACCAATTAATTATTCATCCATTATATATCAGATAAGTTCAATTTGAGAGTCCACTTCTTTTAATCAATATCAACTAATTTTTAAAAGTTATTTTATTTATTTTAAATTTTAAATTTCCAATTCTAAATTATAAATTTTAAATTCTAAATCTTCCAAAAGTTGACCATTTTTATAATTAGAAAAAAAAGTTAATTAAAATTTGAATGATGAATAGTTCTATTTGCAAGTCAAAATCAGCCACTAAAATCAGCCACCGATATATAATACATATCGAAATACAAAATATATGTGTAGTTTAATTTATTTTTAGTACGTATTTTATATTTCAATGTATATTATATGCTGGTGGTTAACTTTAGTGGCTGATTTTGGTGTATACCTAACATAACTCATGAATTATACTATTTGCTCATCAAAATCAGGAGTTAAACCCCATTTTGGTCCCTAAGATTCGCGAGTTGCACTAGAATGGTCCATGAGATTCTAATTGCACCATTTTGGTCCCCAAAATTAAAAAAATTACACCAAATTGGTCCCTGACCCCTCTTCGGTCTAATTTTTGTAAATTTTGTGAGGGCGCGTGACGGCTGCCTTGCATGTTGAACAACATAAAAGTTTTTTCACTTATAACGTTAAATGATCATTAAAAATGATTTATTCACTATCTAATCCCTCCATAACTCTTCCATTTATGCTTCTTAGGTATCAAATAATGTTGTTTTAACGACTATTAAACATCATAAATGAAGAGACATCGTTTTATGTTGTCTAACATGCAAGGCAGCTATCACGTCACTCACGAAATTAACCAAAATTATACCGAAAATGGAGCCAGGGACCAATTTGGTGCAATTTTTTAAATCTTCAGGACTAAAATGGTGTAATTAGAATCTCAGGGACCATTCTGGTGCAACCCGCAAATCTCAAGGACCAAAATGGGGTTTATCTCTCAAAATCAGCCATCATTGTATAATACACATTAAAATATAAAATACACATTGAAGATGATAAAATTATGGGTTATTCTAGGTGTACACCAAAATCAGCCACCAGTATATAATACGTATTAAAATACAAAATACACACTAAAAATAAATTAAACTAAATATGTATTTTGTATTTCAATGTGTATTATACATGATGGCTGATTTTAGTGGCTGATTTTGGTGTGCAAATAGAATTATTCTAAAAGTATACATGTATTCATGTATAAATATATGGTGGCTGATTTTGGTGTGCAAATAATTGTTACTAAAATTAACTAACTAAAAATTAATTTTTCATTCCTTTCTTATTATATTTACAGCTATAACAGCAAAATGTTTACCATGAATGACTAAACCGTTAGTAAACAATCTCAATGTTATATTTTAATTTAATGAAATTATACAACTAACTTACAATTTAAAATCCTAAAATTAATCTTTTAAATATTAAAAAAAAAATTGTCACCCCAATATTTTGATTTTTTGAAGGACCACCAAGCCATATTCAGCCCTACTCTCCATATAGAGCATCAGAGCTTGTAGGCATGTCAAAAGTAGCATAATTACTTGCGTGGGTGAAGAAAACAAAATATGGCAGTGTAGAAAAAACTCGGTGAGTTTTAGCCTACACCGGCCTTGAAGAGGTCAATGGTTAACCTTGTCCTTTACTTATTGTTGTCATGCATGCTTAAACACTGAAGCCTGTTACAACTTTTCATTGTGTGGCAGTAGGTGATGTCACTAGTGACCCTTGGAATGATTATATGGGTTTGTTGGGAAATTATCATATTTTCCCCATTTGGGAAAATTTTGTTAATATCCATTTTACATCGTCAAGATATGAAATAAAATTATTTTATTAATAAAATTATGTTATAGTAATTTTTTTTTGGGCCATGCGGGATAAATTGTAAGGCTTTGAGATTTTCTTAAGTCCATCATTCATTATAAAAAGTTGTTATAATTGCCAAATTTCTAATAACATAGGATTCAACGTTGGATTTAAAGAATTATGTATTAAAATTTTAAAAAAACATTATGTATTACTGTCAAAAAAATATGTATTCATGTAATAAAAGAATAAAAATAAATCACGTCTCTAATTAAAAATATTTTAAGTTGTTTAAATCTCTAGTCCAGAGTTCGAACCTTAGAAACGGCGTGTATGCCGAATGAGATGTGATCACATTAAATTTCTGCAAGAGAAAAAAACTTAATAAAGACTTCTAAAAACAAAAACAAAATAACAAAAGGTTATTAAATTTTAATGTCTTCTGCTTATATATATATTTTTTAAACAAAATGTATTCTACTCCTATATTGGAAGTTGGAACTTATTGTAGTTTTTTTTTTTTTTTTGGTTTACAAGAGGACTCGAACCCGAGTCTTGGGGGAGGGGGGAGACTGACCACAAACGTGGTAGTTAGGGGTGTTCATGGTTATGGTTAGTAAGTAACCATAACCATATTTAGGTTAACCAAAAATTAGGTTTAGGTTAATTAATCAAATTGGTTTTAAATCATAAAATCAGTTTTTAACCGATTTTAAAAATAATAACCGGTTTTTATAAATAATAACTGATTTTTTATGTAATAACCGATTTTTTTTGAAAAAAATTGGTTATTTTAAAAAGAAAACTGGTTATTTAAAAAAAAATCGGTTAATTTTGTTAAAAACCGGTTTTTATATGAAATATTGGATTATTTTTAAAATCGGTTATCCAAAAACCGGTTTGGTTAACCATTTTAAAAACCGATTTTATCAATTCGGTTAACCATTTTTATAAAAATGGATACAATTTATTAACCAATTACAAAAACCGGTTATTTTAAATTTGGTTAAGGTTTTTAAAATGGTTAATTAATTAAAGCGGTTTTTTTGAATACCCCTACGTGGTACTCACTAGGCTACTCCTAGATGAGCTGGAACTTATTGTAGTTTGTTTAGGAGAAGTATTCCTAGGTGAAGAATATTTTTCTTATTTAATCATTGGATTTGATGGGATTTGAAAATGGTCCTTCTATGCTTATTTATAAATTACGTGAAGAAACCCTTTAATTATGTGTTAGCAAGTTATTATTATCAACAGATGCTAAAATGGTTTTGTACCCTCTCTGCTAGGGTTTTGTTTTGTACTCTCTCTGCTAGGATTTTATTTTGTACCTTACTAGGTCTCTAAGATCTACATACGTAATACATTGGAATTCTAATGCAAACTTGATCATTTGCATCTGCATTCTTCATGTCCTCGTCCTTCAATTGATAATTGGATCCATCTCAATTCAATACTTATAGGATTACTTTCAATACATAATATTTATTAGGGTAGGAAAACACTTGAGAGTTGGTGAGTGATCTTTTTCAATTTCAGAACCCTTTTTTCTGAATTGACATTGATCAGGGATGGGAAACACAGAGAGGGATAGAGAGTGAGAGTATACTCCAATTTTTAAGTAATCCTTTTTTGAGTAATCCTATTTCCTCCGTTTACATTAGTTCCATTCTTTTCTTTCTTCCCCTACAATTCTTCACTCCAATCCTGATTATGACAATCACTACCAATGATCGGGGTAAAGCCCCTATGATTTCAACAACTCCTGATGATGATGATGTGGTTACATTGGACGCTTCTGATATTAATGAAAATGCAGCAGATCTCTCCAAATGCTTAATTGGAAGAATCATGGCAGACCGCAGCTTCAGTTTTGGCCTAATAGAGCAATGCTATATGGAATTACCCTGAAGGTTTGACAATTAAATCTTTAGGTGATAACATATATCAATTTATTTTTATTAAGGAAACAGATTTGCTACGGGTGGAGAGAGGCTCACCTTGGCTCTTCAAACAGTATCTCATTCATGTTGAACGGTGGAATAAAAACACTGCAATTGAAGCTGCCAGTTTCAGTACAATCCCAATGTGGATTCAGCTATGGGAACTACCTGAATTCTGCAAGACCAAAGAAGCTGCAAGGAAAATTGGTGATAAATTGGGATCAGTAATGGATGTTATTTTTTTGATATGCGTCCCAAAGATGTCCAGATCATGAAAGTCAGAGTTAAGATTGATGTCTCAACTACACTAAGACAATCAATTCGTATAGCAAGTCCGAATAAACAATTCGATAATATTCTCCTAAAATATGAAAAGTTAGGGGTTTATTGCAGATGCTGCGGTTTTCTGGGGCATGAAAATAGGAATTGTGACATCTATCTTCAACTCTCCTCTACAAAAAATGAGGTAGCCCTTAATTGGAGACCTGATTTGCGTGCTGATCAATTAGGTTGGAGGGTTACGGCAACTAAAGAGAATAACAACCCTAATTGGCGTGATAAGAATTCTTCTGCTAATCATTCTAACAAAAAGCCTACTCCGGTTAGTTTGATTAAGAGCTTTGCCTCACTGTCATGTAAGGACAAGGTTTCAAACTCCACTAATCTAGCAGAAGATAGTGTTTCCTCAATTCCAGGATTGCTGAATCCTGAAGGAGCTTCTATACCAATTCAATCTGTCCTACAAATTGATTCTACCACCAATAATTCTGCTACACGCCATAAAAGACAGAAGCTGAAACACAAGGCCCGTCAAATGAAGACTGATGAATTTCTTCAAAACATTACAGGTTTGAGAAGACCTATAGAAACAGCTGCCACTGAGAGAGAGTTTGGTGACAACACTGTTTTGAATGTATTTCTTGCTGAAGGGGAACATGGTGCCAACCCCATGAAGGCACCCACGGGCCAATGAATATGTTGATGTGGAATTGTCGCGGTATGGGGAATCCCCTGACAATTCACAACATTCAAGGGATCTGTAGATCCTATTCCCCCGAGGTAATATTTCTTAGCGAAACCAAAAATGTTACCTCGTTTGTCTCAGCTCAAATTCTGAAATTAGGTTTCAAACTTCATCACTGTGTTGCTCCAAGAGACACGGCAGGTGGTCTTGTATTAGCTTGGAAAGAAACTCAGTCAATCTCTATTCTCAACTCATCAGATTTCTACATTCACTTCTCATGGTTTGATCAATCCAATCAGAAGAATTGGCAAGTGTTAGCAGTATACCTTTCCACTAATGATATCTCAAGAGCAGAGCAGTTTACCACTATCCTATCCTTAAAACCACAATCGGATGACTATTTCCTTGTTATAGGGGACTTTAATTCGATATGTTCTCCTCATGAAAAGGAAGGTGGAAGAATGAAGTCAGCTAGATCTATGGAGGCTTTTAATAACTTCATTAGTGAGGGTGATTTGTTTGATTTGGGTTATCAAGGTAACAGATTTACTTGGTCCAATCGACAATTTAACCAAAACCTAATTCAAGAAAGGCTGGACAGATGCCTATCCTCTGCCTCCTTCAGATTGTCTTATCCTAGAGCTTTTATACTTCATCTAGATGACACAGGCTCGGATCATAGACCCTTGCTGCTTCTTTCTAATCCTCAATCTCCTAAGCCTAAAAGACGTTTCAGGTTCCAGGAACGTTGGTGTGAGGATATAGAGGTTGGAAATCTGGTGAAACAAGCTTGGCAGTCCACACTACAAGGTTCATCTATGTTTATTTTCTCTCAGAAACTTAAACAATGTAGACATTTACTAGTTGAATGGCAAAGACAAGGTACTAGTAACTCACAGAGAGCTATTGAAAGGCTGAAAGAGGAACTGAATGTAGAGAAGGAAAAGGCTCAGTTGGCTAATCAAACTACAATTCTGCGCAAGGAGGAGGAATTGTCAGAAGCTTACTTGAAAGAGGAGCGTTATTGGAAGGAAAAATCTCGAATTCAATGGCTTAAACATGGTGATTTTAATACCAAGTTCTTTCACACTTCCTTCCAAAACAGAGTTCGAAGAAATACAATCTACAGATTAGTAGATGATGAAGGAAACTCACATTCTGACCCTAAAGGCATTGCTGATGTTGCAATCAACTTCCTTGAAGATCTGTTTTCTTCTCAACATCCTAGATCAGCTGCTCTTGAGATTCAGAATATGTCTTGTAAAATTGACGAGGATACAAACTCTAGATTGACAAGAAGAGTTTCTGAGGAAGAGATTAAAAAAGCAACATTCTCAATTAATCCCTCCTCTGCTCTCGGGGAAGATGGCTTTACAGCAAAATTCTATCAATTCTATTGGTCCACAATAAAATATGATCTTATTGCTCTTGTCTCAAGTTTCTTTTCAGGTGCTAAGATGCTCAGATCTCTCAACCACACACAAATCTGTCTAATTCCGAAGGTGCATAATGCAGAAACTATGGGTTATATTCGTCCAATTAGCCTAAGTTCTATTTTCTACAAGATTATCTCTAAGATAATGATTCACTGCATGGAAGGAATCTTTGATAGAATTATCTGTGAGAGTCAAAGTGCTTTCGTGAAGGGTCGGCTTATCAGTGACAACATCCTCATTGCTCATGAACTTACTCACTATCTCAAACACAAACGCTATGGCTCTCAGGGACTTGCTTTAAAGCTGGATATGAGTAAAGCTTATGATAGGGTTGAATGGCCTTTTGTGTGGGAAATTATGTCCAGATTGGGTTTTTGCAATAAATGGATACAGTGGCTGAAACAGTGTGTTACCACTGTCACTTATTCTATCTTAGTCAATGGACAATCTTATGGTTT
>JASCZI010211513.1:107132-120233 GCA_036250425.1 Stylosanthes scabra
AAGCTTTGTATTTCTGCGCAGTTTGCAGATTTTGTTGATTTTAAGTTGTTGCTGTTGTAGTGATTTCTTCTTACTCTTTTTTCCGTTTTTCGTTTTTTTAGCTTGATTTGTGAGATTCATCATCGTTTTTGTCTTCTTCTGTTGTTAGATTTCGTTCTGTAACTTTCATCGTTGTTTTCTTCTTCAATTTTTGTTGTTAGAAAAAGATGATGATGATGCAGATGCAGACATGGAAGAAGAAAGGAAAGAAAAAAAAAAGAAGAAGTAGAAGAAGATGCAGACGCAGACTTGGAAGAAGGAATGAAGGAATAAGAAGAAGAACATGGAGTACATTTGAGTGGTACGTAACTTCCAATAATTTGTTTCTGCACATTATTGGTTTCTGTTTCTGCACAATGTTGCTTTATGTTTCTGCACATTATTGTTTTATGTTTCTGCGCAATATTGCTTTCCATTTTCTACGCATTATGGCTTTCAGTTTCTGCGTAATGGTGCTTTCTATTTCTGCGCATTATTGGTTTCTGCACAATGCTGTTTTATATTTCTGCGCATTATTGGTTTCTGTTTCTGCGCAATGCTTCTTTATATTTCTGCGAAGAAGAAGAAGAAGAAGAAGAAGAAGGTTTTATTTCTGCACATTATGGCTTTCAGTTTCTGCGCATTATTGGTTTCTGTTTCTGCGCAATGTTTCTTTATATTTCTGCGCAATGCTGCTTTATATTTCTGCACAATTTTGATTTCTATTTCTGTACAGCAACAACAAAAACAGCAACAGCAACAACAACAACAACAACATAAACCAGAGAAGAAGAAGAAGAAGAAGAAGAAGAAGAAGATAAGGTGTTTGGCGGTGTGAAGAAACAAGCAGTTTCTAAACGCGTGTAAACACGGGTTTCTTAATGAGAGAGTGAGAGTGGTGGTTGTTTTTGTAAATCACTTGGTTAACCACTTGGTTTAGTAAATCACTTGTTCAAATAGCAAAACCGTTCAGATAAATAAGATGGATCATCTTCTTCTTCAGTCATCATCACCACCACTTAGTCTTCTATCTCCGTTGATATCGTCTCGTCGCGAGTTCCAACTCATCTCGTCGAAGCCCTCTCGCCACTGCAGCCCAAACTTTGTTGTCCAAGCCTAAGCCTCCTCCCATCTTCCACTCTCTAGTTGAAGCTCTGCACTCTGTCGAAGAAGAAGATGCTAGTCATGGCGCTTAAAAAAGAAGATGAGGTTGCGATATGGAGAATCTGTGTTGGAGATCGTGCAATGGTGATGGTAGTGGATATGCGGCCATACCAGAAAAAGAGTAAAAGAGGGGGGAAGAGAGAAGAAGCTCTGGAGAGAAATTTTTATTGATTGATTGTTGGTTAGAAATATATTATTCGCCAATACTTATTATTATTCATATGTGTTTTATTATAAGTTTTTGCATTGAATACGCTTTTCTATTTCGTGTTTTTCACATAGAATTGGAGGGTGTTTTTCTTTTAAGCGCCTCCAAAGCAGATTATTTATAAAACTACAGCTTAATTTGGTAAATTTTTTACTTTTCAAAAGTAGCTTACGAAAATTGTCTTTTAAAAGATAACTTTTTAAAAGTCGTAGGACATGTGTTTAGTAAAATCAAATAAAAAATATATTTTAATAAGCACAAGCAACAACAATTGTGTTTGGTAAAGTGACTTTTAAAATTTAAAAAGACAATAATAAATATATATGTAATAATAAATGTGGATATTTATTAATAAATGATGTTACATTATACTTTTTAATTTTAATAAGCACAAGACATCTTTGAAAAGTTTATCCTTAAATACTTTCAAAAGCATCCCATCTTTTAAAAGCTGTAAGGACAAGCATATCATCTTTTTTATTTACCAAACATAAAATGAGATGTTTGTCCTTTTAAAAAATTTTAGCACCTCTTCAAAAAATTTTACCAAACCAAGTGTACGTGTCACTATGGCAAACATTGAAAATTGGTAACTTGAGTAAATAATTTGAAAATGATGAAACTTTGGTAATAAGATTTAAAAATTGTGGCATATTTTTTAAATTCAAAAGCTTGAGAATTGGTTATAAAATAATATAGTATGATTTTGTTCCTAACATTACGATTTTCTTTAAAAATATTTTAATATTTGATTTTGTTAAATTTTATTCTTAATATTTTTTATTTGTGCAAAAATTTTCTTCGGATGTTTTTATTTTTCAATCTGAGAATTTAGATAGAATTAATGTCCGGAAATAGCTTCGACAAAAATAAAAAATATTAGACATAAAATTTATATTAAAAAAAATACAGTTTACTTCATTATTAAAAAAAACTATTTTATATATGACTACAAAAATCGAATTTCAGTCATCACATTTAATTATACAAATAATTAATTATTTATTGTAGGTCGTCTCACATGCTTTTCCCACATTTACGTTGTTAAATAGAATTGTTGATAGCACATGTACTTAACAAAGTTTCTGGCCCAGCAAACATCACTTTTCTATCTTCCCACTTTCTCTATGTCTAAACCAAATATATAATAAAAAGGTCCACTATAAAGATAGATAGATATATACATCGGCTAATAATCAATCACCTCTCTTTGCCACATTAATAATTATAATGTCCATGCTATTGCTATTCTCTATCAAATTCAATTTGATGCTTTATTTTAGAAAGGTGAAAAAAAATGATATGCAGTTGTTCCTTTCTAGACCTAGACAAAGTTAGTGGGGGTTGATACAATTGATAGACATTAGAGTGGGGGTGTCACTGCCTTTATATAGGGATACATGACAAAGTCAATTTTGATGCGTTAGCTATAGCAAATGCACTATATCTAGTATTGCCTCTTTTCTTCTTTTTTATTATGGTAAAATAATTATTTAATTAATTTGAAAATATTTGTTAAGTTTAAAACACAATCAATAACACTAGTCTAATACTCACGTCTCTCATATATCACCGTATATTGATTTTTAAAGAATAAAAATTCTAAAATAACTTAAATTCTATAAACTTGCAAAAGATTTTTACACACAATCAATCATATATTGACACATCAATAGAAATTAATAACTTTTAAATTCATTATTTAAAAAGTCATCTATGCTCATAAATTTAATATGACAATATAAAACTCTTTACGGTATTAATTCATAAAAATTATACTCTTCTAAAAAAATGTTTTTTCAAAAATATATGAAGACGCCTTAGTTAGTGGTCATGGTAATAGTATTGCGGGCAATGATTGACTTATAAATGGACATTAGGCTTCGTTTGAAAGAGAATTCGAAACGAAGAGACAAAAACTAAATTAAGTTAGTATATTATATTTGGTTCAAAATCAAAATGGAAATCAAAACAAACACAATTACAAAGGAAAAAGTTTGGTAACCATAGTTTTTATTAACCTAGTCTCATCATTTTCTTCCTTCAAACCGTATATCTCTCTTGAAAAATGTGGACTCAAACTTTGAAGATTTTATCTCCCCACTCCAACATTGTCGCATTCTTCTCCAATTAATGTTGTTTCCTTCTTCTCTAGCTACTACCCTCCTTTATTCTCCAGTTGCATGTTCTATATGCGATTTCTCTAGTCCACCACTCTGTCGAGATCCACCTTCACTCCCTCATAATCTTCCTCTTCTCATCACGTCACTTTCCATCGTGCTCGCCTCAAGTTCGAGCCATGCTCTCAACCGTACTTGCCTCCAGTTCCACCTTTCTCGCATTCTAGTTCCCACAAGTACTCTTGCTCGCTATTGCCTTCCCATCATCATATTTCTCTCATCTTCATCCTTTTTGCATAATTGTCTCCTTCACCGTTGTTTGACCACATAAATGTTCCCTTCTAGTTGTTGCTTACCAGTCATCTCCTTCCTCCTGTTGTCGCCAGTGCCCAGTTTAAGTAAGTAGACCTCAACTCCTCTTTAACCCTTGTCATGTTGTTATTGTTATTGTTGGCTACTGTGTTTTTTGGTTATTCATTGTCTCAATTGTTTTTTTTTCTCTGATAAGAGAAACAACATGAAAGAGGAATTGTCGAGTGCTGGTGGTACTGGGACCTGCTGCAGGGCAAAAAAGGAGAGTGTGTGTGATGCAGTGGTGATGGAGGGTGGGACGAGAATTAGAGGAAGATTAGAAGTATTTTCGGCATTTATCGATGCACAACAGATAAGAGACGATGATGGTGATGTTGATGTTGGTGGCGTGAATAGAGGACATGAAAATATTTTGATGTTGATGTTGGTGGCGGTGAATAGAGAAGATTAGAAGTATTTCCGGCATTTATTGATGCACAACCGATCCTGATGCTAGATTTCCTCAATTTCGGGTCGAAATTTAAATTCCAGAATATGTTCATCAAAGACAATATTGAGTCAGAGTTTCCAAGTCTAAACCCTAGTATCTCAAAATAAATATTGCCATGTAGACATTGATGTCAAACTCTCAAATTAACTCATAATATGGTTCAAGTTTACGTTTATAAGTAACAAAATTGAATTAACTCAATCTCAAACTCATTTTTGGATGAACTCAAGTAAACTTTAATTCATTCAAATTCTCGAGTTTATCCCGAGTTAGTGAATTTATTCTTTTTCCTTCTCTCAAGCCAAAATGTTATTGATGTGGACCTTCTAAAACAAATATATATATATAATATTATAATTTTTAAAATTCGAACTATTACATCCTCACTTTCATTTATGTCTTTCCGCTCTGTTTTGTCTATCTAATCTCGTGTTATTCTCTGTCATTAGCCTGCTATAACTATTTAAGGGTAAGTTTATCACAAACTTTAAAAGTTTAAGAACTATTAATTATTTCAAAAAAGTTTGGATGCCAATTTTAAGTTTTACTCTTCAAATATTTTATATAGGAGCCTTGCTCATCTCAGTTATTTCTTCTCTTTTTTTTAAGGGCATTATGCTTTCTTTTTCTTTCCGATCCATTGGATCTCAGATGGATAATCACATCAACTAAGTTTTCCTACACAACCGGACAAAGAATGAAAGAAGAGGGTAGAATTTTTGGGCTTGTAAAATAATGTAATCAACCCTCAAATAATAATTATCCTTATTTTCACCACATATTTTGTCCTTTTTTGTCCTTGAGGGGCCATATATGTTGTTCCCCTAGCTTAATAAATTAATAGGCTAATTCATACGCTTCTAGCTGAAGAATATATATATTGATAAAATAAATATTTCAGGTGCTCCATGGTTTACAGTAATCCAGTAATTTTAATCGTTCATTTTAATTTGTATATATTTTAAAATTATTTTATAATTAAAATTCATTGAATTATACCATATATCCTGAAGCACCTAAAATGCTTACATATATATATATATATATATTCTATTGATTAACTTTTAACTTTTAACTTGTAATATGAACAAATTTAATGAGCTTAGTGAAGGGTAAACTGGGATAGATTCCTATTAAATTGGGCAAAGATACAAGCTCGTGAATGGTGATAAATTATTGAACAATATTGATGAATACATGTCACTAACTTTTTTTTTTCGATCGTTAGTCACTCACAAAATACCCAATAGAGAATGAGAGGTTCAAAAAGAACAAAGTCTACAAGAGTACAACCACAAATGAAAGAAAAAAGTAAATAACAGTCCCAAAAACTAATAAAAATAAAACAACTAAGATACTCCATCAATTCTAGAATCAACACCAAACTTTTATTGAGATATAACATTATGCTCATCCTAATGCCTTCATCGGGGATACATTATTGTTCCCACATACACAAAAAGCCATTCTAACTTAATCATGCTTCTTTTAGTTCTTGCATACTTCTTGTCTACTCATTCATGGTGTGATTTTTTCATATGTCAAACCTTATCAAACCATAATAAGACCTACATAATAACCATTATTATAATAAAACAATCCTTTGGTAGTCACTATTCACTCAGAAAATCCTAAATTTTTAATTATTCTTTTAAACTCATTTGTTATTCACCTTCTAATGGTTTTGTCAAATTACTTCCTTATTTTTTAGCACGAAAAAGCTCAGAACACCACATTTTCCTCCTGAAATATAGCTCATAAACAGCAAATGTAGTATATGTAAATTCTTCTCTGTAATCTTCCCTGCTAATAGCAGCCATCTGCTCTGACTCCACATAATCCCCTGCCATATGCTCTGACTCCACATAATCCCACCTCAATTCATCCTTATACTTCAGAATCTACTTATGTGACTACTATCAAATTTTTCACAAATATTCTCCCCTTCAAAACTAACCACCTAGCAGCAACTTTTTCACATAAAAAAAAACTGAGTTCCATATACACATTAATCCGCCAGACATACTTTCAGACTCTACAAACGCTCTAAACAGCACCATCATTCTGACTCCATATTCTATTTGTAAATCTAAAATCAAATTACTCCTTTATTGTCTCAACTATCTCCAAAAAATCAATAGAGTTCTTTCTGCAAGTTTTTTTCAACATCTCAACTATACCAAACCCTCAATCCCTCTTACATTCAATACTAGCAGTTTCATTTCAGTTTAGTTTCGGCACCTAACCTCAACTTTCAAGTAGCTAGCGTTCTCCCTTGGATGTACGGAGCTTTCCTTGCCTGCTTCTGCTTCCTTGTCCCAAATATGCTCTCTTTTTTCCTTCCACTTTTCGATCTGCTAATCTGGCCAGAACCTCTTCCTCTTCACTACAGTAAAAGAACAATCCGCCTCTTTCGCAGAGTTTCTTAGCTTCAAAAGCTTCAATGGCATTCTCTTCTTCTGCAGATTCAGATTCTTTGCTCAAAACACTCTCCCCATTTTTCAAGAGCCCTCGTAAATCACCATTCGTTGTATATTCATCATACCACATTCTTGCATCAGAACAATCATGATTACCAGTGAATGCATCAAGATTGATACGATACAAGGTTTCACCGTTTTGACTGTTCTCCTCCACAGTACCGACCTACATAGTCTTCACAGTACCGCGGTTCATCATTGTCTTCTTTTCTGGAGCAAAACAAAATCTTGTCGTTCAACCCTTCGATCACACAAGGTCCAGCACTTCCAACCTCGTTCACAATCACCCCTGGAGGAGTTAAGATCGGCAGAACGGTTGCAATCGCCGGAGAAGTTGCACTCTCAATTCGCTAATGCTCGCTTTCAATTACAGGTGTGATTTCGATAGCCAGAGATTGGTTCTCAATCTTAGCCACAGGCAGTAAAAAATGTTGACAACCCGCGTAGGGCCCGAAACCAGGAGGAAACGGGCAAGAGTCAAATGAACCCGCTTCACTTTCTTCACATGGGCTGCCAGTAGGGGTGTCAAATGGACCGAAGACCACCGGGCCGGACCGCTAAATCCGCCAAAAAAGGCGGGTCAGGCTGAGATTTTAGGACCGCCATTTCGAAAAAACCCGCCTAGCCCGCCCCGTTAAGTCCGCTGGCTTTGGAGGGCTGAGGCGGGGCGGGGCGAGATGGTCCGGCGGGCTTAAGTTTTTTTTAAGCTTTCGTATAAATATAAGTTTTGTGACTCGTTTAATGTTCAGTGATCCTAATGGGCTAATATTTCTAAAAAAAATGGCCACTACCTACTACTATCCCACAAAGTCCCAAACGTATTCTAGAGTCCAGGATGGTTGTTTTGGACTAAGCATTTTCTTTTGGTATTGGGGCTAAGCATTTTTTTAGCGGGTTAGAGAAAAAGAGAATGATGGTTGTTTTGTTTTTAAATGGGTCTTGGCTCTTTTTTTTGGGTATAATGGTTTAGACTTGTGAAACTTTTTGGTTGGATCAAATAAAAGAAAAAAAATTAATTGTGGCGGGCTAAGCCCGCTAACCCGCCATTAGGCGGGGCGAGGTTGAGTTTCCAGACCGCCAGAATAGGTTGGGCGGGGCGGGCTGGCCCGTTTGACACCCCTAGCTACCAGGTTGGTTCACAAGCCCAATATTCTTCTCGTCGACACACAACTTAGCAACTTGGGCTTTAATTATTATGGGATCCATATCATACAGCCCACCCCAAGATTCAATATCGTTGCAACTTTCCACACCCGATTGCAGATTACCACACTAGTCGTTCACCCTCGATACTGCCAACTCCACGCCTCCACTAACCTCCTCGTTATTATTCAATTGCACAATATTCCATATACAATCAATAATTGCATTGATTAGAGAGACCTCAACGTTCTGTAGTTTTAAATTGTGTCTGTTAGAATTCGTCAGGATCTGTTCATTCTCCACCGTCATCTCAACCACTAACGACGGAGAGAGAAACTCCTCCGATGAACTCGGCTACTCTTCCACCAAGTCTAGGTGTGATTGTACACTGTAAACTTCAAACCCAAATTCCTTCACACCCACTTCAAATACCTTATCTTCTATTTTGATCGTTATCCATTTATCGATCATTTCCCATTGATAAAATCTATTAGGATTCTAGAAATACTATATGATTTCGATCCATCCCCTCTAACATCGTACTTAATCACCTTGCCCCACAGCTTCGCAATTTTCTCAAAGTTTTCCCTACACCAAAGGGGGATCGGCATTCTCATTACTTCGATCCAGACACTTCTTGACAGACTCCAGAAAACATTCCAATGCGACCTGATCTCATCAAATAATGAATGGAACAATTGGCACTCCATTGCTTCATCTCTAATCTTGGTGGATGAAAAGGTTATCAACCACCTATATGGACCCACATCCATGCATTCTACTTCTCCAGGTCCTTGCCATTCATCCAGATTCATAACTCTTTTGGAATGAATTGGTTTAACAGAAACTCCTAAAAGACTTTTTTGTAGCCTCTATCTTTGTTCTTCTGACCAAATAGCTTCAATCTCTTTTCTTCGGGTATACGAGTCCGCTCTGCTATGAGTTCCCTTATCTTCCTTGCCAACTACATCTTGCTCTGGCTCCTTTACTACCACTCCTTTTTTACCCATATATTTTGCCCTTCTTTCAAATTCTGACCCATGTTATGAAAGTAAGCTCTGTGCTTCGCATTCCTTGCTTCCTTTGATGAAGTTACATGTAGCAACTCACCACCCCAATCTTTGCCATTCATTCTAACTATTGACTTCGTCGCTCTAACATGAGAGTTGTACTTTATAAAAGCAAATTTGTTTGTTGTGCCTGGTCTCATTTTTCTAGAGATAAAAATGTCTGATATATATCCATCTTTCCCAAACTCCTTATAGAGCTCTCGCTCCGACACCCCCGATGGCAAGTGGTCCACTAACACCGTATGAATTTCCTTCGACATGAACGTCTGTTGTTTCCATCTCCAGTCACGTACCCCTAACCCTGAGTTGAACCTCCAAACTCCAGATGCAAACTCACCATGTTTCTCTCTCTCGAAACCCTCTTCCCATCTCATGCCATGTCTTCTCATCTCATCTCATTCAAGAATACTGTTATAACTTTAATTTCCACTAATTATCAATTAATCATTCGTGTGGGAGGGAGGATACTTTCTCTTGGAATTTTTTTAAATGGTATTTTCTACGATGCACGAACACGGGACATGACACGGCAGGCGACATGGCAACACACCATTCTCAATTTTTCGTATGACACGGGGACACGACATATATATAAAATATAATTTATTTTTAACAAAATTATAAAAATATCTTGATATTTTATTTATATTAAAATTTAAATTATTATTTTAAAATATTTTTAACGTCTTTTTTAATTATATAAAATATTTAAGATAATTTTTACTTTTAAGAAATAATAATATATACTACTTTTAAACTCAGTTCTAGGATATAAGTTAAGAATAAAGTTGGACACGCGCGCGGACACGTGATGATATTTTGGAGTGTCAAGTGTGTCTGAAGATGTATTTTTTGTTTTTTTAAGAACACAGATGAGAAATGGAAGACACGCGTATCGGACGAGTGTCGGTGAGTGTGGTGCCCAAAAAGTGTCAGACACGTGGACACACCAATTCAATGAAGTGTTCGTGCTTCGTAGGATATTTTATAGCCTCATAAGTCGATGACTAATCGCTTCAAATCTAAACTCTGTTTCATTTAAGAGTTTGTTGTTAATCAATAAGTTATTTTAATCTTAATAAACGACATTTAGTGTAAACAATTGATCAATAAATTATCAGCATATTTAATTTAGGGTAACTAATGAATACAATGTAAATTATGTACCTACGCTGATTATACGCTAGCCAAAAATAGCAGGTTAGGAATTAGGATATGATAGCGATATTGCGCTGCTACTCCACTATAATTCACTTTCCTTGCAAGCGCAAAAAAATGGCCAACTCAAAATTTTGGAAAGGAGTAACCTTTGTTGTTGTTTTACTTTTTTAGATAGTTTAAAACTTGGAATTCGAACTTAATAAAAATGACGAAAGAGAGCTCTCCTAGGGTTTCCTCTCAGGAAAAAGAAGATCTCATGGCCAGAAGTACCAAAAAAGTCAAAACCAGAGATGAAGTTGATCTCAATCAACCATCCATGGAGAATCACGTTGCAATAGTTAACGTCCCAAATACCCTGGAAGCATCAAGAATCTCTTATAAAGATTCTCTCTTGAAACCAACCGGTCCTGAGGTTGATAATATTGATTTGAATCTTGATGAAGTCGGAGAAGATGAGCTGAATCCCGAAGATCGGTGGTATAATCAAGATGAAACAGATCCAGCAGGAGAGAAGCCTTTTGATCCATGCCCTGTCATACCAGTGTCGAAGGAGGAATTTGAAGAATGGTGTAAACCATGACATGCTGCCTTAATCGTTAAAGTCCTTGGGAAAAGAGTGGCCCAAGGATTTCTAGAACAACGACTCAATAGAGATTGGGTTAAAAAAGGTAGGATCAGTGTTATTGATCTTGATCGTGATTATTTCATTGTTCATTTTTCAGATGAGGAAGATTACAACCATGCCTTGATGGAAGGACCTTGGATAATTGCTGGTCACTACCTTATAGTGCAATGATGGAGACCATTTTTTCTCTCAACTGCAGATTCGGTTAAGAAGATTGCAGCCTGGATTCGTATTCCAAAACTTCCAATTAAACTATACAACCATTGGTTTTTGTGGAGAGCTGGATCTGCTATAGTAACCATGCTTAAAATTGATAAAAACAACTTCAATTCACTTAAGGGGAAAATTCGCTAGAATATACGTGGAGATTGATATCTCAAAGAAATTGGTTCCAAAGATCTCTGTCCTCAGCACTACTCTCTATTTGGAGTATGAAGGTTTACACCAGATTTGTTTCTCTTGTGGGAAGTATGGACATAAAGCTAATTATTGTCCTGATGACCCTCCTGTTGATGGAGATTTCCAGGAAGTTAATGTCGATGCTAACATCGGAGAAGACACCGTTGCCAACCATGCCGCTGACGGAGAGTTGGCCTGCCAGAACGATGGTCAAGCTACTAGCAAAAATCACGGCTCCAATCAAGGGATTGCCAAATTTGTGCAATCAATGAAATCAAATCAGGATTCATCTGATTTTGGGCCATGGATGATGGTGAAGAGACCAATCCGGAGGAGGTTTGAAAGGAAGAATCCCGGATATCAAGCGGTTTCCATTTATAAAGAGAATATTCCTAACGAAGAAAGGAGTACCTGATGAGGTGCCAGTTCCGGCATCGCAAACAAGATTAATTCGGAATTCTCTTTCTTTTAGAAAAAAAAAAGTATCGTTGTAGGGGAACCCTTAGCTTATGAATGCGAGCTAGAACGGATCTCGTCAACAAGAGTGTCACAAGAGCTTGCAACCAATTCAAAAATACCGAGTATGGGACTCGGGTCGTTCTCCCAACGAGTTAACGCATGGGCCAACTTTGGTTGTCAAAAAAATAAGGGTTGCAATTGTGTGTTTGTGTAGAGAGAACAAAAGAGAGATTAAGAGAAATTGATAAAAATGGGTGCTAGGCCATGGATCAAGGTATTGTGTGTCCCCATGAACACTACTAATCCCAAGTAGAGATGGTTGTCACGTAACCCACGAAGCCACACTCTACCAAATGATTGAGTGGGTAGATCAACATTGTTCCATAAGTCTCAAGCTTCTCATACTCTAGTGCGACGGACCTAGGTCTTTGGAACTCGGATAAAAGCTCTCAAGTTCACCTCATTAAGGACTCAAAAGCACTAGCGAAAGTCTGGCGTCAACAGAACGGTATCAACCCAAGGATTAACCCATCTTTTCCTTAGGCATTAGTAGATAGGATCATTCACACCCCAACCCATGACCAAAGCACAAGATCACTACTCCATAATTATGGTAAACAAAACATCAAACACTTGGTAGGCAAGAAATAAAGACATGACAGCAAATATGGAAAATAAGCTAACAAGAGAATCAATGGAGTAAATCAACAAGTAAATCAACAACCAAGAGCATAAGAATCATGAAAGAGCATGAACATAAACTAGAAATAGCAATATGTAAAAGAGAGCAAAATAGATGAAGAAACTAGAATTGCATTAAATGAAAGAACAAGTATCCACAAAATAGAACACAAAACAAGTAATTAAAGAAGAGTTTGGTTGGTAATGGGTTCCTAAGGGATGATGAACATAGAAGAGAAACTAGAGAAAATGAAAGAGATGGAGAACTCTCCCAAAAATCTCCTAAAACTACTCTTATGCTAAAATTGATGAAATGAGAGAATGCTTGTTGTGTTTCAGTTGTTCTCCCCCCAATAGGTCGAATTGGGCTTGAGCAATGGATGGGGCAGGGCTCGGAAAAGTGAATTCCCCAAAATAGCCTTCATTTAGTGAAATCTGTCGCCGTCGCGCGGGCGCACCACCGCCATCGCGCGGGCACGCCATGTCTTTGTTGTGGAGGTTACGAAACAGGGTGGCGCGGGCGCGCCATCTGGGTCACGCGGCCGCGCCACCAACGGAAACTTCCTCTTTAAGCAAGGGAGGGCGCATGCGCGCCATTAAGTGGGCACGGGCGCGCGGTCAACGCTGGATTGGGCTATTTTTGGCTTTTTTGTCCATTCTCCTTACTTTCCTTGTTCTTCTTAGCTTCCCTTGGGCTCTTCCTCTACACTTTGGGCCTGAAATTCACTAGCACACACATCAAGGCACCAAATGGGAGAAGATTCAAACAAT
>JASCZI010211513.1:120243-148415 GCA_036250425.1 Stylosanthes scabra
CATAATTATACAAGAGATGGAAAACATTGGTCAATCACTAGCAAATATGTGGAAAAAGTGTTGATGAGGGTATCCTTTTTAAGTGTGAAATTATCATCAAAAACCTCCTCATCAGTACCCACAATAACGATACCTCTAATGATAACGGCTCTAGATTTTTGGCTTTAAATCAGGAAGGTCCTGATGATTCTGAAACTGACAAGGATGATACGCTCCATGAAGACTCTCAACGTGTTCCCATGCAAAATGGGCCTCTTGAGCAGAAAAACCGTAAAGCCCAAAAGAACCAAAAATCGGTTAACCAAATTCAAAAGAATATCCTAAAGCCAGGAGCAGGGAAGAACCCACATGCCCATAGGAAAAATTCTACCCCGAAGCCAGGACCTGTGTCCTTGAATAAAGGCCCAAAAGGCAAAGGAATAGTGGGTGAGTCAAACAGTAACCCATCTCATACCGCTTTGGAGACCAAAAAAGAATTCCCCAAACCTAACGAGGAAGAAAGAGAATCTCGCCGCAAGCAAGAAGCTCTGATGCTTGAAGAACTGAGAAGAATAAAGCAAAATCCTGTTGCAGCCCTTGAAGCGTCCAGAATTGGTTCCAATGTCCTCAACAGTTTCGTTGTCAAGAATGCTTTCTTGAATCAACTACCACCTGGTGAAGGAGAAGGAACCTCGATGGATATTCTTCCGATTATGGCGAACCAGAACATACCAGAAAATAAACCTCCGGATTAGTTATGGAAGATTCGCTTTCTTTGGATGCGGATAAGATGAAGGTCATTATTAACCATGACGCAGCAATGGTTGCAGAGGAGAATTCTCCATGATTCTGGTCTGTTTTTGACCTCCTTTCTATTACCTATGTTTTTATGATGAATTTAATTTCTTGGAACTACAGAGGAGCAGGGGGTAGCTCATTTTCAACCCTCACTCGTGATCTTAAAAGAGAATATAATGCTGGTCTCATCATTCTCCTTGAAACCCACGTTAGTGGTGACAAAGGAAGAAAAATCCGTGAGAAATCCGGTTTTAATTGTTCTTACGTTGAGGAAGCTCGAGGATTCTCTGGAGGTATTTGGTGTCTTTGTGACTCAAACTAGTGGCAAGTGGATATCCTGCACCACCACCCCCAATTAGTTCACATGAAGATCACAGGAAGAGACTCTAGGATTTGGGCTTTTACTGCTATTTATGGGAGCCCTCAAAAACCCTTCAGAAGGGATCTCTGGAATATGATTCGTCAACTTAATGATAACATGGAAAATCCTTGGTGTCTTATTGGAGACTTTAATGCCCTCCTTCATGATTTTGAGAAGAAAGGAGGCATCGGATCCCAACATCACAATGCGTGTAGGGATTTTCAAAATTGTGTTTCCGATTGTGGTCTTATAGATCTAGGTTACTCTAGGTGGCCTTTTACCTGAAACGTGGTACTTTAATGGAGAGGTTGGACAGAGGGCTAAGTAATATTGATTGGTAGATCCAATTCCCAGAAGCTTGTATCAATCACCTTCCTTTCCTCAAATCTGATCATACACCTCTTCTGCTGCAGTTCGAATCTACCCCTCCTCCAAACAGGGGTAGAAGACCTTTTCGCTTTATAGCAGCTTGGATCTCTCACCTAGATTTCAGTAATTTGGTCAAGCAAAACTGGAAGATTGGTAACTCTTGGTCGGATAGTGTTGGTGAATTTCAGAACTCCCTAAAAAATTGGAACTACACGGTCTTTGGTCACATTCAAAGACGCAAAAGCAGAATTCTTAGAAGATTGAGAGGGATTACTAACAGCCTTAATGCAAATAATAGTAATTCCTTTCTTGAGGATCTTCAAGCAAATCTTTCGAAAAAATATGAAGATGTACTCAATCAAGAAGAATCCCTATGGTATCAAAAGTCTAGGAGCAAATGGATTGAGCAGGCTGATAAGAACACAAAGTACTTTCACGGTACTACGGTGGCCAGGAGAAGAACGAATAAAATCTCTGCACTACAAAATGAGGCCGGAGATTGGATATCTGACCCAACTACCCTTGAAAATATGGCAACTTCTTTCTATACTTCTCTTTTTACTGATGATTTGCCTGATGCTCCTTTTATCTTAGCTAATTCTTTCCCAACATTATCTAATGATGAACTGAATTGCATTGGCTGTCCTATTACCTTGCAGGAGATTAAAAACTCCATTTTTAGCATTAGTAGTTATAAAGCTCCTGGTAAAGATGGTCTTCAAGCCATCTTTTACCAGAGCAATTAGAATATTGTGAGTCCTGATGTGTGTAACTTGGTGCAGAATATTTTTAATAATACTAAAAAGATTGTTGAAATCAATGACACTCTGCTCACTCTCATTCCCAAGGTGAAACCAGTCTCCTCCCTCAAACAGATGAGACTAATCAGCTTGTGCAACGTTTCCTATAAAATCATCACAAAAATATTAGCTTCAAGACTAAGAAAAGTGATGGAGAAGCTAGTGAAACCAACACAATGCAGCTTTGTTCCGGGAAGACATAGCTCTGACAATATAATCATAGCTCAAGAGGTCATCCATTCAATGCGAAATAAGAAAGGTGCCAAAGGATGGATGGCTATCAAAATCGACTTTGAAAAGGCATATGACAGAATTAAATGGAGCTTTGTTGAAGATACTCTTAAAGATATTGGGCTTCCAACAAATTTTACCAACCTCATCATCCAGTGCGTCTCTACTGCTAGGATAAGGGTTCTCTGGAATGGTGAAGCTCTAAACGAATTTAAACCTTCAAGAGGCATTCGGCAGGGAAACCCTATTTCTCCATATCTGTTTGTCCTCTGCATTGAAAGACTCTCCCATTTGATCACTACTGCCTGCGACCACGGGTTTTGGAAGCCGATCAAATTAAACAGAGATGCTCCGGCCTTAGCTCACCTTCCCTTTGTGGATGATTTAATTCTTTTTGCTGAAGCCAGTATGGAACAAGTAGAAGTCATTGATCGAGTCATGAATGAATTTTGCAAGAGTTCTGGTCAGAAAGTGAGTAATGACAAAACCAGAATTTTCTTCTCCAACAATGTGGGAAACAATATTAGAGCCGGGATCAGCACCTTTCTGAACTTCACCAGAACAGATGGTCTGGGAAGATATCTTGGCGTGCCACTGCTCCACAAGAAAGATACTTACTAGGATATCATCAATAAGATGAACAACCGCCTAAATAATTAGAAAGCTACCCCCCTCTCTCTTGCTGGGAGAACCACCTTGGTGAAATCTGTCCTATCTTCTTTACCTAATTATACGATGCAAACTGGCTATTTACCTATCTCTACTTGTAACTTGATTGACCATAAATGCAGGAACTTCCTCTAGGGTGAAACATCTCAAACCAAGAAGATCCATCTTCTTAATTGGGATAAAGTTCAAAGACCGAAATGTGCTAGTGGTCTGGGTATCAGGCATGCAAGGGATGTCAATCATGCTTTCATGATGAAGATAGGTTGGGGACTGGTTGAAAAAAAGGACTCTCTCTGGGCCAAGGTTCTTTGTGCCAAATATAGATGTGGAAATGACACCATTCCTATAGTTGATAAACGTCGGAATATGTCAAATTTGTGGAAAGGTGTCACTAGTTCCTGGAATGATGTGAAAAAGAATACCATCTGGAGAATAGGAGATGGTTCAATGATTAAATTCTGGGACCACCATTGGATTCTGGATATACAATGCCTCAATCAGTACTCTCCTCAGGTAAGTATGAGAGATAATTCGGACCAATTCTCTCTAATGGATTTTCTTTCTGTGTAGGTTATCGGGACCAGGAATTGCTTCGGGACCTCTTACCTAACCACATTACCAACAAAATTCTTGCAATTGCTCCTCCTTCTCCTTGGAAAGAAGCTGACCATGTAGCGTGGGCAAATTCTCAAGATGGAAGCTTCAACCTCAAATCAGCTTACAACTCCCTCGTGGACAATCATTCTTCAACGAATCCTATCTTCAATATCATTTGGAAATGGCATGGACCTGAGAGAAGCCGTACTTTCCTCTGGTTAATTGCCAACAATGCTATTCTGACGAATGCTGAAAGATTCAGAAGACATCTTACGACAAACCCAGTGTGTCCTAGATGTAACCAGGCAGATGAAATTGTTATTCATGTTCTTAGGGACTTCCCCTTTGCTCGAAGAGTTTGGAACATCCTAAATGCCAGGCATCATTTTCCAAATTTCTTCAATTTGGATCCTAAAG
This sequence comes from Stylosanthes scabra, assembly GCA_036250425.1. Lineage (NCBI taxonomy): Eukaryota > Viridiplantae > Streptophyta > Magnoliopsida > Fabales > Fabaceae > Stylosanthes > Stylosanthes scabra. Next base: position 124,465 of record JASCZI010211513.1, read on the forward strand.
AGTGGCTCCATTTCAACCTTCATAATAGAGCTGACTGGTCTTGTCACTTTTGGAGTAGTCACTTCATCGCTTTGGTTTTTCAGAAACAAACTCATTTTCAATAATGAGCGTATCAATCCCAACTCTGCTGCTGAAATGATCAAAGCAAGAAGCGGCGAGATTCTGAAGGTCATTAAATCAAAGACGGCTCTCCATTTTCCTAGCAGCAAGCCTGAGAGACTTATTCGCTGGATTCCCCCCCAAGAAAATTGACTCAAATTGAACGTTGAGGGTTCTTTCTATTCCCATAATAACAGCACTGCATGTGGAGGTGTTTTTCGAAACCACCTAGGACGTTTCATCTTGGGTTTCTCCTGCAATGTTGGTAGCTGTTCCATTATGCATGGAGAACTCTGGGGTGTGATCAGAGGTCTTCAAATTGCCTGTGCTAATTACTTCCATCACTTAATTGTGGAATCCGATTCCTGGTCTGCTATAAATTTCATAAGGAATGGGTGCCATATGAATCATCCCTGCAGTAACTTGCTGGATGAAATAAATATTCTAGCAGGTAGAATTCAAAATGTGGAGTGGAGTTATACCTTGAGAGAAGGAAATTCAGTTGCTGATATTCTAGCAAATAAGGGCCACCACCTACCCTATGGTCTTCATCTTTTTTATATTTCCCCTCCTGATGTTAGCTTAGCACTGCTTGCCGATTGTGCCGGCACCCTTAGATGTAGAAAGTCTTAATTTTCTTTCGTTGTTGGGGTCTTGACCCCCCTCTTTACAACAAAAAAAAAGATAGTTTAAAACTTCATAAGATTTTAAATAGAAAATAAAAAGACACAAATAAACTAGACCACATAAGCCACAATAAACGCAACAAAAAACACCTCAAAAACTAAAAGGGTTAAAAAGACAACACACGCTACAAAAAACTATCGAAATTCTATCGATTTTTTTTCTAGAATTGGAAGTTTTTCAAAATTACGATGGATTTTCTGTCGGAAAATCTCTAGATATGGAAATATTTTTTCGCCAGATTTTGAAATTCCAAAAATAATTTCAATACGATTAATTCGACGAAAATGAATTCAACGTCGATGAGTAAAATTCAAATGTTTCCGTACGGTGTGGACATGGATGGAGATGGAGCATGCTCCGGAGTGAGAGCAGCTCTCCCTTTACCTTGTCCGCAAGCACTAGACAATTTGATAATCCTTTTGTTCCAGCCATGTACATAAGCAAGTGGGAAAAAAAATTGTCCTTTTTGTCACCCGAAGGCAAAACTCTAAATCATCGGATTTTTTCATATAAAAACCTTTTTAGAAATCAACGTGCGATATTTTTAAAATGACAATTTAATCATTAACCCATATAACTATGGTGGTGGATTGTAAAGCATTTTTGTGTATTTTTTAATGTACTTCTTCTTATCTGTTGTTCTTTTTCTTTATAAAATTTTAAAAAATACATAAAGAAACAACCCAAACAAATAAAAAAATATATATTTAACAAGCGAAAAAATGCAGAAAAATGGAGAAGTAGTTAGGAAAATTATGCTTAGAAATGCTTAGTTATGTTGGTTTTTTCAAATTAATTGGTCAATCGATATATAATAACAACACTTACTATTCCAAACTTTGATACTTTTGAGGTAAGTGCTATTAGAGAATAACCATATCAAGAATTTTATTTACGCGTTAAAATCAATAACCAAAATCAGCCACAATACATAATATATATTAAGGTATAAAATACACGCTGAAAATAAATTAAACTACATATATATTTTATATTTCAATATGTATTATATACTTAGTGATTAATCGTATATATTCTTAAGTTTTTGGAAAAGGTGATGATTGCATAACATGTTAAGAGTTGGTGACCTAAAAATTTAAAATTCGATACTTGTTAAATTTCAAATAAATAATTTAGTATAAAATATTTCTTTAAAAAAAACCTATCCAAATATTAAAAAAAAAAATTATAGGACGATTCCTATTAGAGACATAATAATTTATATTACTTCCTAGTATTAGCTTAATTTTTTGGAGAAATGGTTCTATCGCAAGTAGGTAACACGTAATAATACTTAACTTCATATTCCAATTCCTTATCCGATCCAGTATTTTTAAATACTATTCAGATAAACCTAATGTAAATTAATTAAAATATGTGGGATAAATGGTAAGTGATTGCATGATGGAACTTGCCCAACATAATCATGTAGCAGATGGTAATGCAAAATTTATGGGATCGAAAAAGACAAAAGCACTCGTTTACAAGCATAGAGACTAGAGAGTCCTCTTTGTCGTCCATTTTCGAAGACAGTTTTTCTTGATATCTTATTCCAAACTTTGTTGTTAATCTCTGTATTATACTAACTAAGAGAGTTCTTGTGCTTGTTTTCTTGCTTGCGGAGGGTGGATTATTATCATCATCATAATAAGGTTAATAAGATGCTACTTATGCCATTTTGTAAATATACACTAACACTATTATGTGAGGTTTTTGTTGATTGTGTTAACAAATTGAATCGAATTAATAAACCGATCTGACTTTTTAATTAATTGAATATGATTGAATTGGTGAATGGTTTATATATAAAAAATATATATGTTGGATTATTTGGAATATTCATGTGCTTCCTTATTCTAGGGTTTGACTATATTTTTTGTCTTTAATTTTATGTTAACAATAATACTTGATAATTAGGAGTTACTGAAAGAACTTTTTATTTGACTTATTTGTGTTAAAAGTTGTTCTTGCGAATTTATTATTAAATTAGTCTTGCATTTTTTTTTGAAAAATTAACTATTAGTGATATATTGATTCAAATTAAAAACTTTTAAGATAAAATTGAAATAAAATAAAACATAAAAATATTTTTAAATTTTTTAACAAATTTTAGAAAAAAAATATACTTTAACTTTTTATTTTATTTCATTTTTGTTTGGACATAGTTTTTCTTTATTTTAATAAACACTTGCTATTGGAGCTTATTAAATCTTTGTAACCCTCTATAGTTGGATCGAGAATAAAATTTTCTTAAAAGGAAAAAACTTTTTTTTGTTAAATTGAAAAGAACGGTGGCTTTTTCTGTCTCCTTTACTATATCAAACAATTATCTTGAAATATGTTAGCTAAAATTCTACAAATTAAGTTTATCCAAACTGGTATAAACGTGCGAAATGAATTGAACTCTTAAATTTAGTTACCTTCTTAAATATCAGAAAACTCAAAGATGTTTGTATGTTACTTGTACGTTAGAGAAAAGGAGAGAGAGGAAGGACAAGTTGGGTTGATGTAATTGAAATTGAAGAGGCTTGGGCGTTGGGACCATTGATACACAATGAAGGCAGTTATAATAATAATAAAAATATGGAGAGAATTAGAGGGATAGAGCCCCCATGAAGATGAAACAGTTTTTGAGGTTCCAAAGGTGAAAAGCAGACAAAAGGAAACAGCGTCCGAGACAGACATTATTTTTTATAAATTCCAAGAATTGGATACAACATGTTTTATGGGATAGAAAAATGGCTTCGATGCTCACAAATTTTGTTCAACTCTAACATAAAGACTTTTTCTTGTTCCTAGTGAAAATCTATTGCAATTACAGCTAGCGAATCTCTTGCCTCTCCACCCACTCAATTTTTTATACACTTCATACTCTTACATTAGTAATTTTAGTATATACAAGATATATTGTCACGAAAATATTCATAAAAAATTTTAAATAAATAAAACGAAATAATATGAATTATTATATTTTTAATATTTGTAATTATTATATATGCTTGCTTTTTTATTTATAATTTTGTCTAAATATTGAAATCAAGACTTTTCCATCATAAGCTCAAACAGCATCATGTTATGAATCACTCTTCACAAAAATTTAAGCTAAGAAAAAACGACAAGATGAATATTTACATTTCTAACATATATAACTTCACTTTTTTTTCTATAAGTTCTTCATACAAACATATATAATACAATACAGAGAAAACAATAAAGACTAACATTATAATTTTAATATATGATTCATGTTAGGTCTAATTAGGTTCTTATATTTTTCTTAAGGGAAAAGTATGTTTTATGCCACAAACGTTTATAGTGAAAATCAGTTTTGTCATAATTGTTTTTTTTTCTCAAACGTGTCAAAAACGTTTGAAATTTACATTAAAGATACCAAATTTAATGTGTGATGACGAAAATACCCTTCCTCCTTATTAGCTAATATTAGCTAGAAAATTAGATTAAACACACAAGCCAACATATCAAGTGGCCAATTTAATTAAGAATCCAACTGTGCTCACAACTCTTTACAAACTGATGATAAATTGAGACGTTGTCTAAGTAAGCACCTATAAAGATTAAACATAAGACAGCTATAACAAAGTTGAAAGTTATCAACAATATGTTAAATTTTTTACAACCATTTTTCTCACACCAGAGAATTAACTTGACTTTTTATCAACAATTTAATCAGCAATTTGATCAACAATTAGCAACAACAAAACATGGATAGCAGAATTTCATATACAACAGCAGCAACATTAGCATATAATCAACAGTAAAAAATTAAAGCATAACAAAAAATAAAAAATAAAAAAGGAAGAGGCAGAGAGGCGTTGCACACCGGTGGAGTAAATGGCGGGTGGCAGCGACGCAATCAGGTAGAGACGCCGGCAGCAGCGCGCAGGCGGTAACGCAGGATTTGTACGGAGTATAGATGCAGGAAGGAAACAATGCCGGCAGCGGCGACGACTCTAGTAGTGTTCAGACTGAGAAGGAGAAGGAAGGTAGCACCGTGGCATAGGAACAAACAACAACGCACACCACCCTCACGAAGGAGAAGAAGATGCGTCGACGGCACTCACCTCCACCGCCGCCACAGTCCCCGACGCCATAAGACGAAGAGAGAGTGAGAGACCGAGACGGTGAGAGAGAGAAAGAGAGAGACTCGAAGGGAGCGAGTAACGCCGCCACTGCAACCTTGAATGGCTGCCGTTCATGGAGTTACTGCCGTCACCATGGCCATAAAGCCACTGTTCTTTGCCTCTTCGAAACTGCCGGCAACGCAAAGAGAGAGAGATAGGATGAAGACGAAGTTTCCTCTGCCACCACCGAACCTCTCCACCGCCGCCATGCATGAAGGGAGGCAACTCTGCGAATTTGAAGATTCGAGGAAGAGAGGCAACTCTGTATCGAAGGGTCACCATAGGTCCGGGTTGGGTAGCGGGTATTGGGTGTTGATCAATGTATTTTGATACTATTGATAGTGTGTAATGGGTTTAAGGGGCAAAATGGTAATTATGTCTTTTCGAAAAAATTTCATATCCTTTGTGGCACGTTTGAGAAATAAAAACGATTGTGGCAAAACTGATTTTCACCATAAACGTTTGTGGCATAAAACATACTTTTTCCTTTTTTTAATTATGTCTCTATATCATATCAAATTTTGTAATTAAATATCTATCATGATAAAAATGTTAAATATAATGAAATATTTTGTTACATAAAACGAATATACTTTTTTTAGAGCACAATCTCTAAATAAATACAATAAAATATTTCATTATCTTTAACGTTTTTGTTAGGATAGAGTAGGGGTGTCAATGGAGCGGAGCGAGGCGGGGCGGGGGATGTCATCCACCCTAAATCTCTCACGTCCCCTCCCCATTCCCCATCACGGGGGAATTTTCGTCCCTGTATTCATTTCCCGCGGATTTCCATTTCCCCATGGATTCTCAATTTTCCATTGATTCTCCATTCTCCATTTCTCTTTGATAATTTTAATGGATATTTTAATAAAAAATTAATACAAAAATACTAATATAGTTAAACATCATTTAAATATATCTGGTCCGAAATAATAAATTATCTTAAAACTTAACATTATATTCAAAAAATAAAATAATGCAACATAATGAGATGCAAAATGACTAAAAAACATATATTAGAAATTAATTAATGAGAATATTTAAGGCATTTTAAATAGTTCGGGGAATTTTCGAATGTGGAATTACATAAAAGGATACAATATATATTATCTAAATAAGTGTATTTAGGTATTTATCATTTCTCGAGGACCGAGCTGACGATTCCCTGCTCGGGTCCCCGCCACTGCCTCGGAGGAATTTTGCCCCGTCCTCGCCCCCACGAAAAAATTCTTTGCCTTCAGATTTCCATTCGGGACGTTTCTCACGGGATCCCACGTCGTGGGGAATTATGACACCCTACAATAGAGACTTAATTAAAAAATACAATGATCAAATTAAAAATTTAGTAAAATGACATATCTCAATAAAATAATTTAACCTTCATGTTATGATGATTATCATTATGATATTTATGCAATTTTGACAATATTTATAAATTTAACTATTTTAGACGTAAAAAACTATCAAATATAGAAAAATTATGTTAGATGTACAACAAATTAGTTGCTCATATATAATACAAATTTAAATATAATACATATTGAAATATTTTATATATATATATTCATATAAAAAAACATAGAGGCTATTTTTTGTCGTACGCATTGTATTTTTAAATTAAAGTTACATTTTTTTCACTATTTGAATACATTTTTTTATTTTTTATAAAAAAGAAAAAAAGAAAAAATATTGTCAAGTAATAGATGCAACTTTTCAAGTTTAATCTTTTAAATTAAGTTTCAAAAAATTATTTTTTTATATCATCTTTAAAAGTTGAATATTTGTTATCCATTTATTTTAGTACTATTTCATGCTTTATTTATTGGTTCTTTAGTCATTATAATAATATTATCTCCGTAATATTATTGATGGATTAATATGTATTCAGCAAGCCACAGCAGGTTGGTATTAAAAAAAAGTTTGTAAAAAAACCTAATTGACTTTAATTTTTAAATTAAATTAAATTGTATTGCCAACTTTTTTTTTCTATATTCCCAATTTAATAGGTCGAGAACTAATTCATCATAAATTTAAGTTCTATTTGATTAATAAATTGCTACATGTACAAAGTAAAATTCAAACCCTCAACACTTACTTAAATGAATTATTGAGCCGACTAGGCCATTTAGTAAATCAATTCAAATATGTTTTATGCCGCCTATTCTATAACTAGGAACCTGCATGGAGATTTAATGCTGTTATGAATTTCCTTAATTAATTTTTCTTTTAATTTCTAAAGAACGAACGATACTCATCTTGAACCTCTCTCACTTCCTTCAAAGAAACTAATTAAAAGAGAGCTAAAAGGATCCCTAGAATTCCCTCCATACGCTAGCTATAAGCCTATTTAACTCTAAAATCTTGTTTGCTTTCGAGTCATAGGATCACATGTATGCATGGTATGGTGATTTATAATTAACATTACCAAATAATGTGACTTTGTTGCCTTATCATGATTATTAGCCTGATTAAGTGTGGCACATAGCCACACAGAATCCAGCCTCTAAATATTTAATATTTAATGATTAACCCTGAATGTCATATTCGCTACTAATAATTACCTCTCCATTTTATTTTATTTTTTTATTTATTTAATTTCACTCCAGCACACTAATTAAAATAATTATTAAATTCTACCAAAATTCAAAAATATAAAAAATAAGAATAAAATTACAACAATACATTTATTATTCCTACACTAAACATTTTTTCTCTCTTTCCATTAAAATAAATTTTATTGGTTAGAGTGAAGGCAAAGATAAAATATGCATTAAAAATTATTTAGTTAATTATTGATATTATTGTAAAACTCTAAAAAGATATAATAAAAAAATTTAATTAAATACATCTTAAAATTATAAAATGGATAATAATTTGAAACAAGAAAAAATAAAATTGGACAAATAAAATAAAATGAAGGGAATAACACTTATAAACAAAAGTTAATTAATAAATTAATCTTAAACCATTAATCTTAAATTACATAGAACTTTATGGATCTAATCCTTATTTTGAAGTAGTAAAAACTTTAAAGAGTTTTCTATCACAAGCATTATCTGAATCTTTAAGTCAACCAAAAAAAATTTAATAACTATGAATTCTTATGTTATTTAATAATTATTTGATCTACTCAATCACTATAAGATAGATGAGATTTAGTGACAGTTTTTTTTTTTCGCGGTGGTGTTTAACGGTTTTGTGTCGGTTATCCAATTGTCGCTTATAATGGTGTTGCTAAACAGTTTTGCGGCGGTTCTCCACAATCACTGAAACAACGGCTATGAAACACAAAATACGGTGGGTGGTGTATTTTGCGGCAATTTAAGAACCGCTGTTAAATAGCATCAGTCAAAAACAAACTGATTTTCATTACAGCAGTTAAAAATTAGTGGTTCAGACTCGTGAACCGCACTTAAAGCTCCTTCCTTTGGTAATTAATTTTGAAAGTTCCTTGGAGGAAATTCGAATCAGGGGCAAAGAGGTAGTCCAAGCTCCTTCAGCACGCCTTCCACTCCACCAAGCTAACACAACATTCAATACATATAGTGCTACTAATTATATATATATATATATATATATAAGTTTGTATAATATGTAAGTTGTGCATTATTTTAAATGATTTAAATTAAATTATTGATATTTTTATTAGATGACTTATTAAATTGTGGTTTATATTTTATCTATTATTTATAAAAAAAAATATTTTTTTTAATTAACCATAAAAATTGAAGTTATTTTATCACTTTTTAATCAACTAAATTTGAGTGACATGAAATATTACTTTTATCATCTAAATTTTCTTTTATTATAATTTTCAACTAACTTAGAATCTTAGTTAAAAATGTTAAATAAATTAAACAAAATTACATTTTGCGGCGATTTTAACCTCAACCACTGCTATATTCCTGTCATTTATTCGTTACAACAGTTCCACCATCAATCGCCGCTATCTATTTTGCGGCGGTTTCAATGCAGTAAAACGTCACAAAAATCGCAGGTATTTGTTGAATTTGTTGTAATGAATTAATATGACTCTTTCTATTTGTTACGAGTAAATTAATCCTTAAAATTCTAATTTACACTATTAAAATTTTCCTCCAAAAACTTATTATTGGTGACTAATTTAAGGTTACATAAAATAAGGATTAGATACATAAAATTAGTCATAAACCATTAATTTTAAGGTTTATTCGAAATAATAGTTACAAAAGTTAATTAATAAATTAATTCTAAATATATATTTTATATTTTAACATGTATTTTATCCTAGTGACAAAGTTTTTGTGTATACCTACCATAATTAAGATTGTCAAACTCGTGAGTCTAAGTAAACTCGTGGAGCCGATCTAGATTCGACTCCCGAGTTAACTCATAAACTCATATGAGTTTATCTGTTATATAAAAATAAAAATATATCATATATAATCTTAAATATAGATATTCAAAATAAATAACTTCCCCTTTCAAAGTATATAATAAGTTAAATTAGTAGTATATATTATGATGACATGAATTCTTTAATATATTCAAATGACAATTATTAATTATATATGTAATAAGTATAATAATATAAAACATAAGAAACAAATCACGCTCAAAGATAAGTGAGTGTGTGTAATTTAACAGAAAGTCATCTTTTTTGACAACATGACGTTATTTTGGGTAAAATTGGATCAAATTTTAAACTTATTGACTCACTCATAAACTCGAATTTACTGGAGTACGAGTTTAGTGCCGAACTAACTCAGATTCTACCACCTACGATTTTATGAGTTAAAACTAGAGTTTCACCACCATTACCATAACTTAACTAAAGTGCTTTTATTTTATGCTTTTTTTATCCACTAAAAATATTCAAAATTTTAGTTAAACTTAACATCTGCCATTTTTACATTTTAATATTAAGTACAATAAATATATGAAATATTTACACTATGATTTTTTTATATAAAAAGGATATTTTAATAAATATTTCCATTTTAAACGTGAACCATGGAGTATAATGTATATCATCATCATTCTTGGAGTAATTAATTTAAAAGAGATATCATATAATAAGGACAAACTTGACCTCTTGCTGAAAGTAGCTAGAGGAAACCTGAAGTGGGGGATCATTATACATCTTGGATTCATTTAAAGAATAAGACCTCAACTACTATTCCAAGATTAATGACACAATAATATATAATTAATAACAATGTGTATAATTAAGAGATCAAATTCAAAAAGGCACCGTTTGATAGACAGTGGGGACAGCAGGAGGGTAGTGATTGTGATTGCTTAGAAGGGTATCTAACACATATCTATCTAATTAATCTCTTCTGTGTTCAATAATGTTGCATCCATTCTAAGTTTCTAGCTAGCAAATTAGTACAGTGGTCACTGCGTAATTAAAGATCTTTGTTTGAATCTTGGACTAGTCCACAGTAGTAATAAATTCGCTAACTAACAGATTACTAGGAATTTAGTATTCACACTTGTGGAAATTGAAACCAATTAAAATGATTGGGTACATCCTTTTACTGTAATAATTACCTGTGGTTTTCAGACTCTTTAAAATCATCAACAACGTAATCCGCGGTGGATTTTCCAGTTTTTCTCGCTGCCAATTAGCGAATTAGGGTTCTGATTAAAAAAAAAAAAATTAAAGGTGGTGTGGATAAATCCACCACAATAATAATACTAATAATAAATCCACCAAAAAAAAAAATACTAGTGATAAAGTTTACCTAGCTAAGGAATCACTACAGAAAATATCAAGAAATTAAATTATTTTCAGTTGATAAATTAAACCACTTAAATGGATTGTAAAAAGCAAAAAAAAAAGTACTTAAATGGATTGTCATTTATTTATTAATAAATTGAATTCTTAACATTTATTTAGTGGCTAAAAAATTAATATATGAGAGGCAAATGTGTCATTTATATTACTGGGATAGTATAATTTTTGGTGATTTTTCAAATAAGAAATAAATTGAAAATTCAGGAAAAAGTAGAACAAATTGCTATTTTTAGAAAGGAAAAAAATTCAAAAGTGAATGTGTACCACTGTACCCATCTTCTTGTGGTAAAAAAAATTGTATTCGAATTTTACTAAGACATAAATAAAAAATAATTATTATTATTCTAAAATTTTAAAAATACAGAGTAACAGATATATGAGATTATGATAACAATAATATTATAATAATGATATAACATTTTAGTTACTAATTCAAAGTTAATCTTATTATACTTTTTATAATAATTATATAATTTGCGTGCGTGTAATTTAAAGTTAATTCGGCTAAATTAATGGTAATAAGAATCTAATGGAACTATGGAAGGCCTTTTTGCAACAATGCATGCAAACAGTGGTTTTCTAGCCCCCTGTGTCAGTCAGCAATGTTTGACCAGCTTTGTCCAATCCAACAAAATTATTATGTTTAATAATCACCCATTGTTGTTGTTTTCCACGATTCCCTCAATTATTTTATTTTATTTTTATTTGATTTTCTCGTTTAACTATGTTAACTTCGTGGCGTTATGTTTGTTAGGAGTCCATCAATTTTAAAAAGTATACATATATCTCTCAATTCATTTCATTTTGAAAATACAGCAATAGAAACTAAAATAGCATTATTTACTTAACAGTAGTGATATGTATATATTTATTTTGACAAATTAATTTTAATTAAATTATTCATTTTATTTTAAATAAAAAATATTTTGGTATAAAATAGTATAAAAAAATAATATCAAAATAAATTTTTATTTAATTAAAAAAATAATTTGATTTGAGAAAATATGTGTACACTAATTCCACCCGGTGCTAGTAGTCCTAATTTTAATTATTTACATAATCTAAATTTTTGCAAACATAAAAATATCATATCATTCTATTATTTTGTTCTATCACTATTCTTTAGGGTTTAATCCAAACCAGTCTCCTGAACTCTCTTGCATGCTATTGGGTGTGGGGATGAAAACAGAATACAATGAGCATTATTTGTGATCATGTCTTGTTTTCTTCTCATTACAATGGTAACAGTGCAAACACAGCACAGTGGCAGAGTGATGTGGGCCCCATTGTCCAATTTCAGCTTGGTGCATCACATCCATGGGTCCCAATTAATTCTCAAAGAATAAGACATAGCATGATTGCCAATAAGTAAAACAAGTCTATGTTTTGTGGAGGCCAGAGAATTATTTATTATATATTTAGTGAGATATTCATACAAGGTTTGGTATGGATTTGTGGTCTTTGTAATTTGTATTTTGTATGACCAATTAATCAAATCTTATGCTAATTAATTATTAGGATTGTATATGTATGACCATCACCATCAAATCTATTTCTATTGACCCTTAGACATAGTGATAGTATAGAAATACAACAATCAATTGAATTCATCTCAATTATTTGTTCAAACTTTTAAAGTAACTAGGTAAGAGAATTCTAGGATTAGGAATTTTCTCGTCTCTCCAAATGAATCGTAAAAAAAAAATATCCATGTAACATCCAATATTCATTAATCATGTTACGGGCATAATTATCGAATATCAAATTATTACCATCATCTCATCATATAGCATATATATAAATACGAACTTTTTAGAAGAAAATAATACAATTACATATATATATATAATAAATTAGAGCCATAATACAAAAGATATAAAAACTTTTTATTAATAAACATAAGTTAATATAAATGCGTCATTGATTTTTATACATAGTCTGTGAAGTTTAGGTCAACATATACATATATATACACTAATAACTCAACATCTAAGAATACCTAATTTTTCGTTGACACACATGTAAATACAACGAACAATGATGAAGAAAACTCCTATGACAGTTGAAAATAATTAATGTTTCGCCTGCCTTCCGAAACTTAAATCTGTATTTGAAAAATATAAAATATAATATGGATGAGAATTCTCGACTCATGGATTTTCAGTACGGTAAAAATATCGAAATTGTATAAGGTAAGCTAGCTAGTAGATCCTACAAGGCGATCCAACTCGAACACTCGGATCTTATTATACTCACACGAGGTTCTTTAAAACTCTCCTTTAATCCTCACTTAATCATTTCCATATCTAAACATTAACTTCTAAGGGATACTAAATTTCAGCTATCAACGTGAACTTCTCCTAACTTACACCTATTTCAAATACCGTTGAAGAATTCTATCCTCATCTTAATTCTTGGATCTCAAAGTTTTCAAACACAACCAAAACACACAAACATTCATTTCATAGGATGAATGCATTTTCTTATGGCTAATGAACTCATTTAGTCGGTTATAATAGCCAATCCGATCGATCCTGTATATATCCTGAATCACTCTCAAAACGCACATCCCCGATGACATTCTTGTATGCCCTAGCGCTATATAAAATCATTTATCGTCTGGGGTTTCTTTTAGATCAAAAAGCGTCATTCTTTTACAATATCGGCGTTCCTTTTACACCTCATACGTTTGAGAGTCCGCTATTGTCGAGGAGTAGAGATGTTAACCTTGAAGGGTTCCCTACACTCACCTCGGCTCAGGTACATCACCTTCATCATTCATCTCAAGAGGACCAACCCGAGGTTTCCATCATTTATCATCTTAAAAGGGTCAATTTCAATGCATAACACTATACATAAGATGTAATTAAATATAGGTAGTAAAGGGAATTCATTTCTTTACATTTATACCTTTGAAAACAAAGTTTTCTTCCAGTGAGTTGATTTGGATTGGGTGAATCAACTCCCTGGAGCCTTAATTTCAAAATTTGAAATCTATTCATAAATTAATCGACTTTGGCTTACCTTGAATCGACTCTTAAAACTTGAAAACCTTTAAAATTGAAAGTTTGAGTCGATTCCAACATAGTTGAATCGACTCTCTGCAACCGTGAAAACTTCATTTCAATTCGGATCAGAAATGAATCGACTCCTATACCCCTTGAGTCGACTCTTCACACTTAGAAACTTTTCTTTTTCGAAAACAATTTAGGTGAATTGACTCACAGGGGCTTAAGTTGATTCGCTGAGACGTAAAATCTTAAATTTGGCTACAGATCAAAGTTGAATCGACTCATATGAAATGTGAGTCGACTCTTACCCCTCAAAAACTCGTTTTCTTTGAAATTATAAGCCTAATGAGTCGATTCATTGCAGGGTGAGTTGATTCACTGCAGCATAATGAGTTCTACAAAATTTTAAAACATTTCCTTAAACTTGAACACTCAAGTCTCTTTGCTCACTTAACCAAATTCAACCATTTCAAAAGCACAATTTAGAGTTTAAAACAAACTTCAAATCCATGTATTTTTCAATCCTTTTTGTAAGGCAAAATCCCAAGTTGCGGCTCACCGAAATTCGACTAAAAATAGTTTTTTTGGTCAAAACCCAAAACATTCGTTTTCCAATCCAAAACCTTTTTCTAAATCCTCTTCCTATCTCCCATACAATTCAAATTCATTTCTTTCTTTTAAACACTCATTGCCTAATCTTAGAGACTTCAATTGACCATCTCATGCATAAGTACTAAATCTTTAAAAACATTTTCATCATTTCATACGCCATTATCATCATTCATCAAGCATTTAAACAAGACTTAGCAAAATGATTCACTTATCATCATACATCAAACATATTCACCATTCATTAATCATCAAACATCCTCGACAACCTTTCATTTCAATGGTTATCCTAGGTCCAACTAGCCTAGGTTATCATGCTAGATTACATTTTACATTAACGAATCTTAAATCGTAGTTGGACTCCAAGCTCAATGGATTCATACGCAGTTTCCTTGCGTCATTGAGCATCCAAACACATCATAGCTCATCACACATTACTTCTAGGAACTTCCTCAAACCTTCTATTGCTTATCTATCCTCTACTTAGCATCTATCAATATCTATAACCAGAAAATCCCCAATTTCATAAATCTAGGGTTAATAAATTTTTTTAAAAAAATTAAGGTTGCGATTGCATTTACCTTCAATCGACGTAATGTGTGGTGATTCTTGGCTGTTGCTCAAACTAAAGCAATCCTAGAACAATAAGAAATCACAAAATTTCAAACACCGAAAATACTATATTTTTCGCAGATGTTAGGGCTAAGAAATGAGGAAGGAAATTTGAATTCCTTACCACTTTGTTCAGATAGAAGTGGAGAGGGAAGAACGAGCTTCGTGTAGCCACAACCGATACGTCAATCAGAGCTCCGTTGTAAAAGTTATGAGGGTTGGAAATTAAGGTTGCATAATGGCACCCCAAAACTCCATTTCTCTCTTGTGCTTCACTTTCCTTCGAAGAACAAAGAATAATGAATGGTGTTAAGTACGAGAATACTTAACGATTGTCCAAAGGACTTTCGAGTGTGAGGGACTAAGCAAAGAGAACAAGATAAAGAGAATGTGCCTTCCGAGGGGCGAAGCACCCGGAAGAGTCCGAGAGCTATTGCCGAGAAAGGGATTGATGTATGTGAAGAATATCCCTAGAGGTCCAAAATTAGGATCATGGAGCTCTAGGTCAAATATGGGGGGTAGGGTTTAGAGAACGCGTACCTTGAGGGGGTGTTGCCCCCTGCTTATATAGTGTTAGGTGATTGAGATCTTTGTAGGATTTGTTTGGATTGTATCATATCTTGTCAGATATGATTTGATTCCTACCTCTGTAAGCCTTATTACTTATGGCCTTATTCAAGTGGATTGGGCCTCGGAGGCCGGTCCGTAACATTGCCTCCACTCGGGAGTGTGGGCATTGCCCATTCTTCCGAGTAGTTTTTTGCTTTTTATTCAAGCCTCCGGGTACTTTGCTTGTTTCTCTTCATGGTCTTCCGGAAAGGTATTTAACGTTCTTCTAGGAAGATGTTAGTGCCTTTTTTCCGAGAAGTTTTGATAATACCTTCTCGGAATGTGCTTTTTCTCGAAAGCGTTCATGGCTTTCTTTCCGAGCGGCTTGATTGGCCTTTTCTCGGAAGGTGCCTTTTTTCTTCTATTTAGACACGGACAGCCTTCTTTGTAGGTATTTGCACGCAACCTTTTTCGGATGTTAATGCATTTTGATTCCAGGGGTGAAGTGCTACGTGTCGTTGTTTTAATTCGCTCGTTTCTAAGGAAGTCTTTCCATTTTCGTTTTGTTTACGTGTCATAGTAAAGATGGCACTTATTTGCCCCATGAACCTTGAGATGCTTATTTAATAGGCTCTCTTGGGGTTCATTTCTTCTTTTATTTTTTTTATCTCTCTCTTCTTGCCAGAGATTTTTTTTTACTAGCACTCCGGCCATTGTTTCTTTGGTGGCGGCCAAGTAGAGAACAAGAGGTTTTCCTTCTTCCGCCTTAATCAAGGTTAATGGTGCCACCAAGTAGTTTTTAAAGCTTTTGAAAGCTAGTTCGCATTCGTCTATCTACTCGGACTCCGCTTCTTTCTTCATGAGTTTGAACAGCGGTGCTGCTTTTATTGCAGAGGTTGCTAGGAATCTGGAGAGTGCTGTCAGCCGTCCGCTTTAGGCTTTGCATTTCTTTTTATGATTCCGACTGCTTCATAGAGATGATGGCTTGACATTTTTCCGGGTTAACCTCAATTCCTTGACTGGTTAACATGAAGCCGATGAATTTTTCGGCTTCAACCGCGAAACTGCACTTCGCTGGATTGAGCCGCATCTAGGGTTTCCTGAGTTTGCTGAAAACTTTCTTTAAGTTTTGGAATGAAGTTTTCTTTAGCCTTTGTCTTGACGAGCATGTCATCCACGTATACTTCTAATATGCCTCCGCTTGGATCTTTGAACACCTTATCCATGAGCCTTTGGTAGGTTCTAGACTTGCTTCCTTACTTTAGAGGCTTTTTCCGGGTTCAAACGCCGCAACTTTTGTGCTACCGGTTTGTTTTTGGGAAGATAGACAGCTTGTGGTTGGAGGAATTTGGGTAAATTCCTGGCATGTCAGCTACTGTCCAAGCGAACAAATCCACGTTCTTTTTTAGGAAGTGAGTTAGATGCACTTTTACTTATTCTGCCAGGTTTTTTGTTTTTTGCTTTCATTGTAGCCTGTATGTTTTCTGGCCCGATTTGAACTTTTTTTCAGCTCTCTCGCTGGCTGTGTTCTTTCTGGTATCTTTCTACCGGGTGGTTCTAAGTCAGTGAGATGGACTCTGCTCGCTGTTTTCGGCTTTGCCGGCTTTGGTAGCTAATCTTTGGAATCGTGCATTGTGGCGATATGACACTTTTCTGCTTCTGATTTATCTTCTCTGAGGACTTTAACCTTTCCATCATCAGTGATGAATTTCCTAGTGAGGATGGATGTAGTCATGATGGCTCCGACCTTATACATGGTGGGCCTTCCTAGTATTTTATTGTATGCAGAGTTGTGACTTACTACTATCTCTCTAACTTTCATTTTCTTTGTATCCGGAGGGTTCCTGATGGTGAACCACAAAGTGACAAAGCTACCTAGGTTAATCTCTTTCCGGAACATCTAACTAAGTTGTCGGAATGAGCCTTTAGGTCTTTCTTAGTGAGCCCAGGTGCGTCAAAGCATCTCCGGAATAGAATGTCAGCTGAGATTCCTTGGTCTACAAACACTCTTCGGATCATAGTGTTGATCGTGACTACGGAGATCATCAGCGGTTGGTTTCTATTGTCGGTGGTTACCATAGGGGGTGGTTTGCTAACTAGGGCTCTCAGCATTACTTTGACGGCCAGGCACGAGCTCCGACTTCTTTTGGTCGCTTTTTAGATGGGGGTTCCCTTCTTCCGGGATTCCCCCTGAGACTATTGCAATTTCCCGATGCACACGGTGCCCTTTATGGTCGTCACTCTCCGGCCTTTCGATTCTTTGTCTTAGTCTTATGTTCTTCATCTCTTTTCTTTTGCCTGTCCACATATTAATGGACTTTTTGCTTTCAGGATTTGTTTAACGAGCTTCTAGAAGGTCTCTGCAGTCTTTTGTGTCATGCCCCGAGACTTTGTTGTATCTGTAATAGCACTTTTGTTGAAATGTTTTCTGTTTTTCGTGACCTTGGGAGCGGGTATTCTTTTCATTTGAAAGACTTCATGCAATAACTGAGTTAGAGAAACATTGGATATTATGTAGTAAGGTGGCTTGACCTCTATTCACTTCTGTTCCGGCTGTCCCATGAGCTTGTTCTTCCGGGTGATTTTTCCGCACCTTTACCCTTTTTTGTTGCCTATAGTCATGGGAGCATTCTTGGATCTTTTTTCATAGGCTTTGGGGGTCTTTTTGTTAGACTCTTTAAGAATGGCGTGTCTTCTCCTAGGTCTTTTATCAAAGAGCCGAGTACTGCTTATGATTGTAAGCTTTCGATCTGTGTGCACTCGATGTTGAGATGGTCTAGGTATCCCCGGAGAATTTCCCCCAACTTATGCAAATCTTTGGTAGTTTCTTTGGTGGTAAAGTTTTGCATGTAAGTGTTTCGGACGCACTTCTTCCGTCAGTCAGTGGCCAAAGTGTTGAATAGAATTTGGTGTACTTGGGGGTACACTTTCAATTTGTAGTTGGAAAATGCTTTTGCCAAGCATTGGGAACGCTTTTCTCTAGTACATTGAACTTTTCGAAGTTGTACAACGGGTGCTCCTTTTTGGGATAACTTTATTGGTTATCATTTTAGGGAAGGAGTATGTTTCTCTTCTTTTGCGCAAATAGGTGTTTGAGGGTTATGCCATACTTGGAAGAGAGAGAACTAGTTGTGAGATTTTGCATGATAGTGTGCTTGACAACTTGTTTCTCAATCTTATCAACATGTTTTGCAACAGAGGATGAAAATCGACTCTGTGTATCATCAATTTTTCTTCGTGGGGAGTATCCTAGAAAATCAATGCATGTTTTTCTACTTAAGGATGAAGATTGACTTCGTTGTGTTACCCTCTTTTGGGGAGGATCATCCCGGAAGGGTGATTTATGTGAATATCTTGCGCTTTCTCTTAGGGGATCAGCCCGGATGTCGTGATTTATGTTGATATCACGCTTTCTCTCGCGGGGATTTAGTTGGGGAGTGGTTTTTTGCCATCCGCACTCTCTTCTGGGGATCACCTCGGAGGGGTGATCTATTCTACAGTTGCTTATTTTTGTTGATGTTCATTTCTTTTCAGAAGTATTTTCCTTCTTTGTTTCAGGCTTGTGTGCCTGGAGTGTGTGCTCTTCACTTCGGATGAGAGCTTCAACTTCCATGAACTTCCCCCACTTTGGCCATGATTTTGAGTTCCTTATCTTCTTTTCGGGATGGAAATCTTCATGTACTTATCCGTATGCCCCCAACTTGAAGCCTTTTGAGGTTCTCCCGTTGTGGGGCTGTTGTTGATTGCTTCCCTTTTCTTTACGAAAAAGGGATTCTGCATTTTCGAGTATATCTTTTTGTTTTAATTATTCTTAGCCGCATGTCCTTTTGTGTCTTTCTTTCCTCTTCCGGCTACCATATATTGCCTTTTGTTATCCCTTTGTTTGGGACAATTTTTTCTTTGGCTTTCTTTTGTCCACTTACTTGGACCCCTTTTTTAAAAAAATTTTGTGGCAGCTCATCATCCGAGTAATTAATCTGGTGTAGTGCCGCGGTGTCTGGTTCACCGTTTAGTTTAGATGTGTGGTAGCTCATCCTCTGGAGGATTAATCCAGGGTGGTGTCGTTGGTTTCTGGTCCACCACTCATTTATATATGTGGCAGCTCATTCGCTGGGGGATCAGCCTAGGGTGGTGCCTCAGTGTCTGGTTTACCGTTTAGTTTAGATGTGTGGCAACTCATCCATTGGAGGATCAGTCCAGGGTGGTGCCTTGGTGTCTGGTTCACAGTTTGTTTTGGGCTTGTGGCCTCTGTCGATGTTTGGTGCACCACTCATTTTGAGCTTGTGGTCTTTTGTCGGTGTTTGATTCACCGCTCTTTTTTCTCTTGTTATCAACAAATAATTGATGTTATTTTTAGGACTTTCAGCATGCACTACTACTTTCATTGTGATGAGTTTGTGATGATGATGGTTGGCTTGTTTTCCTGATTGAAATTAGATTCCATAGAATTTGTCCATGGTCATAGCTGCGGAGTGTTCCTCAACGTCTTGTTAAATTAAGTTCTCCTTTATGCGTGTGACATCACTAGTTTGTGTTCCAGTGATGATAATTAATTGTTCTTTGGTCCTGCAAACTGAGAACTTTGCAAAACACTACAAAGCAACTATAGCAAGGGCCAAAGCTGCGGCCTTTACATATAGTTAGTCACAATAATTATTTAAAGCTTTTTTTTCCTTTTTAGCTTCTTGTTTTAATTTAGGTAGAGGTCATCAAGAAGCCACAGAATTATTAGCCACTCACAGCATGCATGATTATTTTAATCCTTATTTGAAATGATAATTCTTAATCATATCATCAGATTCTAATTATATTGTGGGTAGTATTTGAAAATAATAATTCTTTAATACTTGATAAGTGCTAGTAATTTTTTGCGCAGCCAAGAAGAAATTTTGTTTCGCCGCTTTGCAATGAAAATAAGAATTACTACCACTTTTGAAATTGATTGATTATAAATATAGAAAAAATACTTTGTGTGAAGTGATATTGGGATGATGTCCGTGTTTATTCAGTCATGAATATTAACTTTATTTTTTGTATCCACGTTGACTTAATTATCGATTCCTTCCATCAGGATTGCTTCTCGTGCTTTGTTACCTTCGCCGACTCCTTCTTGAAAATTAGGATTTCTGCCATCTCTTACTCGGAAGTTCGGATTCGTCTATTTTCTTTCTCAAAACTAGATCCCACAGACAACGCCAATGTTAAGTACGAGAATACTTAATGATTGTCCGAAGGACTTTCGAGTATGAGAAACTAGGCAAAGAGAACAAGATAGAGAGAATGTGCCTTCCGAGGAGCGAAGCACCCGGAAAAGTCCGAGAGCTATTACCGAGAAAGGGATTGATGTATGTGAAGAATAGCCCTAGAGATCCAAAATTAGGATTATGGAGCTCTAGGTCAAATATGGGAGGTAGGGTTTAGAGAACGCGTACCTTGAGGGGGTGTTGCCCCCTTGCTTATATAGTGTTAGGTGATCTCGTCGTCCATCACAGCGTGTTGTCCTCTTTGCAACCACACTGGAAGAGTCCCGCTGCCTGGAGTTCCATCAGTCATCACTCGCCGCCGCCATCCTTCTCGACTGTTTCTGCAACTCTACACCTCCGTCGTCTTTTTGCAACTTTGTCAATCCAAAGATAATTTTTTTTTCTTTATTGTTGATTTTTTATTTTCAAAAAATTGGTGTTACTCAACAAGTTAATAACTCCTATTTTGTATAGCATTTGCTTAAAATGACATTGAACGTGGGAAGAGAGAAGATGGTAGGTATGATGATAGTTAATGGTTTGGGAAAGGATGTTTGGAAGAAAGAAGAAGTTGATTATGTTTTGGTCTTTTGGAGATGATGATGGTGGTCTTTTTGGGGGGTAAAATGGGAAATGGCAATGTTGACTACCCTTTGAAAAAAAAACATGCAAATATGGATAAAATTGATGCAAATAAAAAATATAAAGGATAAAATTAAAATAAATTGAAATTTAGAGATATTTTTAAAACTTTTAATAAACTTTGAGGATAAAAAATATATTTTACCTTTAATTATATAAAGTATTTAAGATAACTTTTAATGTTAAAAAATAATAATATATACTACTTTTCAACTCATTTTAACGATATAAGTTAAAAAAATTGGACACGTGGACACATCATGATATTTTGGAGTGTCGAGTGTGTTTGAAAAAATATTTTTTTATTTTTTTAAGGACACGAATGAACACTTAAGACACACATTTCGAACGAGTGTCGGTGGTTGTCCTGTGCATCTAAGAAATGGCTATTATTCTTCTTTTCGTTTCCAAAAATCCACTTTTACTTTTTTTTTTCTCTTCTTCAAATAACTATCCCAGCGATTATCCAAAAAAAAACTATACAAGTGCAACTCGTACAGATCATAGTTATGAAAATCGAACCGGACTGGGTAAATCGTGAACCGGCCAGAATCACAGTCTGGTTGATGTTAGAAACCCACCTGTCTGAAAATCAACATTGAATCGATGAACCGGCTGAAAATCGTTCGGTCGGAGTGAACCGGGATTTGGCCGATCTTTTATTTTGTAAGAAAATTAATGTAAAAAATTGTATGGGTGGGTTTCGAACCCCAATCCTTAAGGAGGGAAGAGTTCTCCTTACAACCAAGCTATGAAGCATTTTGTGACTCTTGATGAAATATTATATAAATAATTATACACAACCAAGTATTTTAACAAATTAAGTCTAACCAAGCAAATCTCACCCACGCGCTTTTTATGTGTAATACCGTTACCGCGCTTTTCTTCTTCTCAGCTTCAATCACTTCCAACGACACATTTCTTCTTCGTTCTTCCCTCTTTCTTCTTCTTCCTTTCATCACTCTCCTCTTCTCCTTCGTCGATTTTTTCTGCTCATACTTCTTCCTTTTTTTTCTTCAATTATTCAATCTACAATGGAAAATTGTAGTTCTAATCAAACAATTTCAATAGAAAAAGAAGAAGGAGACCACGACGAAGAAGACGAAGACGCCTAGACGTAAGGAGAACCCATGGAAAGACCAAAACCACGTAAATAGGAGGAGGAAGAAGGAGTATCAGCAGTAGCAAGAGAAAGAGGAATAACAGCAACAAGAAGAAGAAGAAGATGATGATGATGATGCAGATATGGGAGAAAGAAGGAAGGAATAAGAAGAAGAAGATGGAGTACATTTGAGTGGTAACTTCCAATAATCCATTTCTGTTTTAATTCAAAATCAATTTCTACTTTCATTTAAAATCCGTTTCTGTTTTCATGAAAATTCAATTCAATTTTTATATATGAAAATCGGTTTCTACTTTCATTCAAAATCTGTTTATACTTTCATTCAAAATCTATTTCTGTTTCCTGAAAATCCAATTCAGTTTTTATATATGAAAATATGTTTCTACTTTCATTCAAAATCCGTTTCTGTTTTCTAAAAATTCAATTCAGTTTTTAATTCAAAATCTGTTTCTGTTTTCATTCAAACACGTTTTTGCTTTCATTCAAAATCCGTTTCTGTTTTACTGAATATCGAATTCAATTTTTTATATGAAAAACCAGTTTCTGTTTTAATTCTAAATACGTTTATGCTTGTCTTCAAAATTCGTTTCTGTTTTTTAAAAATATCCAATTCAGTTTTTCATCAACAACAATAATAATAGCAACAGCACCAGCAACACCACCAACAATAACAGCAACAACACCAGCAACAACAGAAACACCAACAACAAAGAAGAAGAAGAAGAGATGACAAGATGACGTTGATGATGATGGCTTCAACGATGACGGTGGCGGCTGCAGTAACGACGACGGTGGTGGGGAGCTGCATTAGCAGAGAAGAAGAAGGATGAGGAGGAGGAGAAGAAGCATGCTTTCTGCGCGTGTAATGAGTGAGAGTGAGGAAAACTCATTTAGTTAGACTTGATTGTGATAAATGCTTGGATGTGATGTATTTCTTGATAGATTATATTTATTTATTTAATCTTAATTTTAATTTACACTCACTTACTCATAAATTAACTATGATTTTATTTATACATCATTATTAAAATAAAATTAAATTTTATTAAATATTTACAAATTAAAACATAAAAACTAAAACTTTTATTAATCACAAACTTAATTTTTTTTTCACTAGGCTATGCAAGATAAAATATTTTTTATTTTTTATAAAAAAATTTCTTATAAGTTTTAACTAGTTTTTATTTATTTATTTAATCTTAATTTTAATTTACACTCACTTATTTATAAATTAATTATATTTTTATTTGTATATCATCATTAATAGACATTTTTTATTAAATATTTACAAATTAAAATATAAGTACTAAAATATTTTAATAATTGTTAAGCACAGATGTACTGAACAATGATCCAATGGACCTAAGTCGTGAGAGGAAATAGACAACGAGAATGAGAGAGAGAAAGTGTTCCTTCCGAGGGGAAGCACTCGGAAGAGTCCGAGGGCTG